>JAVHNC010082678.1:0-49716 GCA_034782935.1 Micropsitta keiensis | reverse complement strand
GTTGTGAATGCTCCATCCCTGGAGGTGTTCAAGGCCAGGTTGGACGAAGCCTTGGGTGTCATGGTTTAGTGTGAGGTGTCCCTGCTTATGGCAGTGCGGTTGGAGCTGGATGATCTTAAGGTCCTTTCCAGCCCTAACTATTCTATGATTCTAAAAATCACATGTCCTCACAGATCTGTTTAAGCTATTCTGTAGGATGGTTTTCTCTCAGATGTAAGAATCACTTTTGTCCTGAGAAGTCATTCTGACTCATAGATTTTTCTTAAAATATAATTCTAAAGTACCTTTTAGGTATGTATACAGAATGTGCTCTTAATCTGGATATGTAGGGCTTTCTTACATCCATGACCTTCAGGTTGTGCCACAGTGTTTTTAAAAGTAATGCACAATGTGCATGTGGGCCATTTGTTTTCACAAAGAAACTTACTTTTCTTAGTGTGGAGATTTCATGTTAGGTTTAAAACTAAACTTGCATGTTGTCTTTGGCTTTGAGCCTTCTTACAGCTGCAAGTGCATTGATTTAATATGACAGCTAACCTGTCTGTCATGATAGCCCTCAAAACAAATCTCTGCTCTGTTTTACAGTTATTTGGGCAGACAACTTCCCTGGAGTACTTCAGTGACATGGGGTTGTGTGGGACAACAGTAACTTGTTTAGATTTTTCCTGTTCAGATGAAAACCCATTCAGTCCTTCTGGTTATTTTCTGGATCTATAGGATCTGACTACTTAATTTGCTCGTATGTTTTAGTTCTGTAGAATTACAAAAGGCAATAAAAGTAGGCTTTTAACTTTTTGTGTGTGTGTGTCTTTTAAGAGAATTGGAGGCAGTAAAGGATGGGATTGAAAGAAGATTTCATTTCCTATGCATGCAGTTTTGAGGATTCCGTAACAACCTTCATTAGCTTTTCTGGCCAGTTTCACTAGAAACTAAATGTCTCTTAGAAAAAACTTACAGGAAGATTTTGTCAGGATTTCCCTGTTTGATTTATGAAGAGGGGGAAATACAGGAGACAAGAGGCTCAGCAAATAGAAATGCCTGTTGGTTGTGTCTATTATGAATCTAACAACACGAAAGTCTGTTACATTGGGATCAGCGGTAACTGCTTCTTGTTCAGGGTCTGTCCGTTTCAATTGTATGGAAAATCAAGTCCATAAAATTCAGTTCCATTCCAGTGTCAGACTTCTGGGAATAATAACGAACAGAAAACCTCCTCCCCAGAACCCCCAACAAACAACCCCCACACCTCCCCAGGCTCCAAACCCAGGAGAAAATCATACAACTTTATTTTCTAGGCTTACTCCATATTAAGCTGGCTAAGCTGAGAATTCCTGTATCTTAGGGCAAGTTGCATCTGATTAATCATTACGAAACTGGATAAAGGTTCAAAAAAGTCAAACCAAAGCTTGCCTTACGAGGAAGCAAGGCCAGAATTTGTCTAGGATCAGTTGCAGTAATTGTCCTCCTTGTGAGAGGGCCGAGCTGTGCTGTGTGTTTCTGTGTTGTAGCTGATCCGGTGTAACTGTTGGCTCGCCACAGATTCCTCCCTTCTACCTGTGAGTGCCTGCTGAGTTTTGCATCATATGCAGCCATCATAAGCCCATGGGTCAGTGAGACCAGTCAGCTAATCCCAGAGGAACTTGTACTAGGAAAGAAGATCATTTGGGAGGAAGGGTGGGGTGATGCAGAAGAGTCAGCTTGGCCATCTTTCTTACCTTGCAGATGTGGGCTTTCTGGAGCTGTTGCATGGGTTTTGGAGAAAGCTCGGAAGTCTTGTTCTCAACAGCAGCCTGCACTTCCATCTGTTAGACTGAGTCTTTAACTCATGGCAGGCCATAAAGCAGCCATTTCGTTCAGTTTTATGTGTTCTGGAAAGGCTGTAGGACTGGTGTGCAAGCACAAAGCTTCTTACAGCTTGAGGTTGTTAGGGGGCTCTAATGGCAATGCAAAACTCCGGTAGTTTTCCACTGGTCACTAATCCTGAGTGTTGATGGTGTTCAGTACAATTTGAAGGGCGTGGATGTTAAATAGGATGTAGACAAGTATAGAAAGAAGGAACGAGTTCTGCTTGAATGCAGACCTTACACCCATTTCTCTCTCTTTTTTTCTTAATGTTTTAGCCATCTCAAGTACCTTCCTTTTCAAATTAGAATGGCCCAGAATAGAGTTAACTGGAAGGCTGGCAGTGTTAAATACTCCATAGGAAATGAAAGGGCACATAGCCATGAAACAGCAAAACTCTGACCATGTAGAAGTTTCTGAGAATGGTGTTTGAGGAAGGAAGCTTCCCGATAAAATGAGCTGAGTTGTGCTTTGGATTTTAGTTTGTTTTGCTCTTTGTTAGTAAGGCTCTGCAACTGGTAGCAGAAATCAAGCTATTTAAATATGATTTGACTAATTGACTTACTGGCTTGATGTCCTTAATGTGTGATCTTTGTGTTTATAATGTATCCCTATGGGGAAACTGCCTGAAGCAGCTCATGTGGAGCTTAAATTAAGAACATGTAGAAGAACCCTTTGTTTTACTGATGAAGTTTCTCCTGACTTCAAAGCTTATGCTTTAATATTCTGGTTAATTTACTTGAGGGTTGACTTAGGAAAATGTCTAATACTTGGTGTCTTTCAAAGTACTCCAATACTAATGTAAAAAACTGAAGAATTTGATAGCCATTTTACATTTCATTCTATTGTTACATATTTGTGAGCTCAGAGTTGAATCGTTTTCCTACCCTTTTCACTCTCTAACTAATCACAAGTTTATTTTTGACATCGAGAATTCTGTGAGGAAGCAGATGAGATATGTTTGCCTGTGCTCTTTTTTAGTGAGCTGCCAAAACCAGTGGAGATTTCTGGGGAAGGTGGACCCTTGGGAACACATGTAGTACCCTTTTTTCATCATTGAGTGGAAGGTAAGGATCTTCTGTATCGCTTAGAAGTATCTTAATGAAAGGATTTCAGCAGTAGTTCTCTTAAAATACCTATGACTTAAGCATAAGGAAAATAAATGGTCAAATGAAAACTCATCTGTGATTTTCTAGCCTAAGTTACGTATAAGACAATACGTGCCCGTATGTTCCTGTATGTCATTTGAATTGCCTCTGGTTTTATTCTCTGGATGGTAAATAGAGTCTCTGTTGAACAATGTAATACTAAAGGTGGAGGCCTAGGGGGTTGGTTGTTTATTCTGGTGTCAGGTTGGTTTTGTGGGTGTGGGGTTTGAGTTTAGTTGTGGAAGGGGTGTTTCAGGGCGGAGGGAGGGGTTAGTTTCCTCTTTATTGCTTGTTCCCATCCCCAGTTGAATTTCTCTGCATAGGCCCTTCCTTAGTGCCGTATCAGACAAGAAAAAGAAAAAAGCCCTTTTCTTGTCTGGCCGTGCCTTATAGTTTTCAAGCCACCCTTCAGATCTGGTTGTATAGCGTTTATAAACTGGGCACTATACCATGAACTTGTCTTTGTCACAATGCAATTACTTTAATTATAAATGATTTAACATAGGCTGTTGAGATCACAACAGCCTATTATAGCAGCATGCTCTTATTGATGCACTGTAGTTAAGACAGTGTCAGCATTTTCATTCTAACTGGTTTTCAAGCTAGGTAACTCAGATGTTAAAATATAAAGAATTCTAGGCTGAAATTTGACATGCAGAGGGTTAATTTGACACTGGCTGCCCTGAATAAGAGATGGGAGATTGCTCGAGCCATAAATGACACTACCTGATAGCAAAATGGCTGCCTGTAACACAAAGACAATTACTGCAAAAGAAAAGTTTCCTAATTCTTAAGTCTTTCTTTACTTGTCAACTTTCATGTAGGCCAGAGCATGTGAGAGACTAAATTGGCTTGGAAAAGGTCTGTGTGTGTAAATGTTCTCTTGGCAAGACCTGAGTTTGTAAGTAGAACCAAATTCATTCACAAAGCTTTGGTTACCAGAAGGGAAAATGGGCATCCCCCTGCTGCCTGTAAAAGTGTTATCACAGTCTCAAGAAGAAAGGTGGCCTTCAGTGGGAACTATAGGAAGTGTGAATTGTGTCCTTGGCTGTGCAGTCTGCTCCTTTGTCTCGAAAGGCACTTGTGTGTGTTACCCCTTCATGAAATGCAAGCAATAGATCTTTGTTATGGGTATGCCATAAAGGTTGTAGGGTTTACGCTGTTACTTCAAGATCATGAGGTAGAAATGTGGTGCAATTGCAAGCTATTACAATTGGTAATTATTGTGACTGTAATACAGTTCTGTACTGAAGTGTCAGTTAGGTACAGCTTCTAAAGACCTCCATAAAGAAAAACTGGAGTTCCTTGGTCTACACTGCATGCGTGATAATCTGTCCTTGTTTGCAAATGCTTTTGGGGATCCCCTGGAGCAAAGGGGTTTCTGACAGGTGGACTGCTGGTTTAGACAGTTGTCTTGAAATGTTAATGCCCCTTGGCAGTAGCGTACCGCTATCTTTATAAAAGCACTACAGTGACTTAAATCGCTTGTCCCTCTGATTTAATCAAGCTTGAAACTAGTGTATGAATGTTACCGCATCATAACAGGAGAAAGTACAGATGGGCATCTTTTATTTCTGTTATTCACAAGATACAGTTTATGGGGGCACGCTGGCCATGCCTAACTTGGTCTGGTATTTCAGTTGCTGAATTATCTTCTAACAAGGTGCTGCTGCAGAGCAAGCTTTTTCTAGAGGTCATTAAAACGTTGTATTAATGGAGAAAATCTTAGTTTCTGCAGGAACTACAAAACTAATGGAAACAATTTCTCCCCTTTCTTTTGCACTTGGATACCATTAAAAAGAGAAATTAAAATTTAATGGCGTGTTGAAATAATGCTAAAATTGAGTCTGTGGGAAAAAGTATTGGAGTAATGAATTTAAGCTGCCACAGCACATGTAACTCAAGCCACTTGCACAGACGAGTTTCAGATAAGTGGACGATCCTATTGCAGTATATGGATGCAATATCTAAGTACCACAGGATTAGTGAGCATCTGACTTAATTTGTAGTTTCTTTTATTTCTCTACTTTTTTGGTTTACATCTTAACATGATTATTTTTTATTAGTTCTATAGTAAATATATCGTATTTATAGTATTAGTATAGTATTTACAGTATATAGTGTATATAGTATTAGTTCTATAATAGTTTTATTATATATTTTATTAGGGCTTTGGTGGCTCATTGTCGTCAGGAGGGCTGTGTCCCCTTTGAATCCCTGAGTGAATGGTAACTGTTTGCAGGAGAATCTTTGTGTGATTGCATCTTTTTACTGTGTTAGATGCTTTGGAGAAGTAATAGTCAATAGGAACAAAGTTTTTACTTAAAGTACATTGATACGATATACATTTTTAAATCTTCATCCAGTAAATCTAAAATCAGGTGCACAGCGAATATAATAGTGTTTGAAATAGTTAATGGCATGCTGTGAATCTGTTGAATAGACTTAAATATGAGGGGCAGTCATAAATCTGAGAAAAAAAATACCAGACTTCCATTTTGTGGTTGCAATGCTGGCATGTTGGAAATCTCATATTAATATTTTATGGAGTACAACCAGTAGAAATGGTCTCTAAAGGTCATCTGCCTTTAATGCTGATGTGGTATGGGAAGTTAGTGGGTAAAACTGATTATAAAAGGTCTTAACAAGCATGCAGTTGTCAGGTATTTTGGACATGATGCTGATGTCATTGGATAAATCTATGTTGAGTTGTAGTCTGCAGTCCAGAGATGCTCTAGGTAGGACAGAAATAGCCTGCTGTTCCCAGCAGTTAGCCACACTGGAATTTTGCACCACCCGTACATGTTTTCTTACCACATTATCAGTAGTTTCTGTGCTGCACCTCAGCTTTTAAATTGAAAGTAACCTGGTACACAAACAACATAGATTTTGATGTTCTGCTGCTCTCCTGCGCCATGAATAAGTAGTATTGCTGTCATGTATCAATCAAGGTGCTTTGGCAACTAAAAAGTTTCATTTGTAGAAATAGTATTTGGTTTTGTTGGGTTTTTTTTTCTAATGCCCATTCAGTTTCCTGTAGTCGAGTTAGAAAAATACTTTTTATCTGTTTGTGCTTTTCTTTGGAGCATTTTAATCTTTCTTAGTCACAGAACAATATTGCTTAAACTACATTCAGATTTCTAACTGGATAGGCAGATCTGGGTGTTTTCCTCTGTTTCTCCAAGTATGACTTATGGGACTGTGGTTGTCCAAGTTCTAGCAAGCAGCATAGCATTAGTGGCCTGCAATTTTTCTTGGTGTTTCTTGAAATCCCCTGCCTTTTAGATAAAGAGCAAGCTGGAAATCATTTCCCTAGGCTAAGCCCTTCATAGTGGCCTTCTCTGTCTCATCTGGTACAGAGTAGAGATTAAGATCTGCTTTTAGTTGCTACAGATCCATATCATCAGAATAAGGATAGGTTTCACTTGTTTCATGTTTTGTCTTTTAGGATGCTGGGACTCTTCATCTGTGGTATTGAAGGAAACAGCAGATCCAGGCGTGCTGGTCTGTTCCATGAAAATGAATGCATTGTGGAGATTAACCATGTGGACCTTGCAGATAAAACCTTTGCACAGTAAGTGCGAGTTTGCGGATACTTTTAACTAGCCAGGATTTGATACAGTGCTGTGTTTATTAAGTGCTTCATGCAAAGGGATTAGTATTTATTGCAGATAAAATGCCTGTAAAATTGATACCTGGCAGAGACTTTGTAATTTTCTTTCTGAAACCTTCAAATAATGTGAAATCTGAGGAGAGGAATCTACTTGGAGTCTTAGTGAGCTTATTGTGCTTCCTTAATTTAAATAGCTTGAAATTCCTAAGAGTTAGCTTCACTTTCTAATTCTGCTGTTATCTCTTTCCATTGTTTTTGTAATTTTTCCCCACAAAGCTTTCAGAAGGAGTCCATTGCAGCGTGGGATTTATGAGCTTTTGCAAAGGAAATAAGATCTATTTTGGGGTGGTTTGGTGCTGCAGCTTTTTGAGCATTTAAGTTTTTGAAAGTACAACTCCTGTCAAACTGTGCTTAGTTGAGCTAAAGGGGAAGTCTCGCCTCTTCTGACTTTTATTACAAATCTGTTGACATTTCTTCTCTATCTCAAATGAAGTAACAGGTTGTTTTGATAGGCTGTGAATTAACGTGGCATTGTTGCACAAAAGAATAGCCTCTCCAATTTCACAGATACTTACTGTAGTAATTAAGCAGTAATTTGTTTTTACTTTTAATCATATGTTTAGTCAGCTGAGTGCTTGTTTATAATATAACAAAAATCTAGTGAGATGTCAAGGGAGTGGAAGCTTAACTTTCTAAACAGTTCAAGGTTTCTAGACTGAAATCCAATCAGTAATTTCACTGTTAGGGATAAATCTTTGCAAAACAGGCTTTCATAAAACCAGCCTAGTTCCGTAGTGTGGGTCTTTACCTTGGGTTTGAGGCTGTGCTTTTTGCTGCTTAACAGCTTTTTAAGTTACCGCTTTCTGCGTATTTGGGGGTAAGCGTGTTCTGCTCCGATACAGTACATGTCATCCCCTTCTGCCCACGGCAGTTCCTACATGAGATACCAACTTTATCAGAATATAAATGTTAGGATCATGTTAAAGTGTTTGTTGCCTCACCTGTGCAGTTTTGTAATGAAGTTGTAGGTTTCTAAAGTGAGATTTTGCCTGAGTCAAACCCTCTCTTTTCAGAATTGTATGTAATCTTTTCTTTACAAACTTGTGGTGTCCTTTGTGCTCTCTTCAGAATGTATCTAGCTCTCCCATGGGCTTTACGCCCATGGAAATGTGTGTGGAGTCCACTCCACATATTTTTCTATGAGGTTACTAAGTTTGGAACAGTTAGAAATACTGCGGTAAACTTTCCAGTTCTCCATCAGGCATTTCCTTCAAAATGGGAAATGCAGGACACTGAGTTTTCTCCAAGCTGTAACGTTTTGGGAGATGGAAAAGATATTTACAAAGACAGTTGCTAGCTTAGAGAGGCCGGTCTTGTTAGGCAGTCTGTGATGGGGAGAGTGAGAGAAGGAACTAAAAGGGGAATCAGAGCAGAATGTAATCTAATTGGTCTAAATCACCTTATGTTACGGTTACAAGTAGTGGTTGCAGTGGTGTTAGATCTGAGAGGAAAAACTGTGGGCAGTGAGGACTCCACATTGTTTAGGGGCTGGGAGGAGCATTTTGGACAAGCTTTAGCCTGGTCCCATGTGCTGTAACTTTGTTCTGCTGACTTGCCTTCCCAGAACAGCCTTCTGGCATCATCCGTTTTCCCTGGCTGTTGAGAATGGCCAAGAATGCAGCTTTCCAGGCTGAAACTCTTAATGGATACGTCTTTTAGTTTTCATCTGGCATGACATAGCTGTACTAACCTGACAGAAGTCCAAGTCACAAAAAGGCAGTAATTGTAATGGATGTGACAAGTATTGTCCCAGTGATTGTTGACCCAGAAGCAGTCATCAGATTCTGCTTTGAGTGGAAAATCTGTTTGCTAGTTTCAAATTGACATTTCATGGTAACTCTTGTAAAAGCTGTTTTAACACTTAACAGAGACTGTTTCATGCTGTCTCTTTCTGTTTTCAGCAGAGACTTTCTAGTATTGCTCCTGACGGTTGCTGCTTCTGCAACTGTAATAGCAGCCTACTTTCTGTATTCCCATGTTTATAATAGTTTTATTTATTGGGACTCTTGGTCTGCTTTTTCATTTGCTGTTAATCCACTCAATTACATTCTGTTGTGTTGCAGAGTTTCTGGCACTTCTTTTGATTGACTCCCTTACTTCTTTTAAAGTATGCATTTGGGGTCTCAAGAAATGTGAATTCCTCCGTACATTATTGTTTCTCTTTGAAGTGCAGCCAGTTATTTTGCCCCTCAAGAGCTTTCCCTCAGGACGTCTGGCGTTATTTACGTTATTTTTTATTTGAAGATCGTCTTATTTTTTTCTCTTTCATATATTTAAAATATTCATCTCTTGAACCCGAGTTATTAAATTACCTTGCAACCTATGACCAAATGGCTACGTGCAAAGATGAAGATGAGGAGTGAAAGAAATCCAGGTATAACTTTACATCCTTCTGCTGGAAGCATGTCATGGTTTCCGCTATCAGAGTAAGGTCTGTCCTTGGAAACACCCACAGGCCACAGATGAGAGTGTAACCTATAACCTCTGAGGGACGGTGCTGTTTACAGATCTGAACCATAATCTTTGAGGATGATGCTGAAAGAATACATTCCTTACAGCACTCTCTGTGCTACCTTTCTTTGCTGAGTTTGAGGTTTCTCTTGTGGAAGCTTCTTGTCAATTAATTATTCTGACTGTTGGTGCCCGTACACTCAGTGTAGACAAGACGGTACTTTCCCACAGCAGTAACCATTGGGACTGCCCCTTGACTTGAGTATCTTCATGCTGCAAAAAACCCTCTTGAAACAAACCCTTCCTTCCACTGTGTATAGCTGCAAGGTGGAAGTACCGTGTGGCTTTGTTCACCTGGGAAGCTATGTCACCTACTGTACCTTTTAATTCATTCAGCTTACAGACTACACTTGACATAGCTGTAATGGCTTACCGAGTCTCAGGTGACAATGACTTACTGCATAGAGTTTTGACCACCTTCATTGTCTTGTGCGCTGACTTGAAATAGAAGAAACATTAACCCAAAGTGGTGTGATTTCCATGTGGAGAAACATACATGTGGGCCCAAGAAGAAATAGCTATAGGGAAAGCACCCTGCCAGTCCAGTCAGGGAAGGTCCTGCCTGTCCCCCAGCCAATTCAGTTTGCTTAACACAGAGTTAGCCTGAGCAAGGCCAGCTGCTAGGACAGCAAAGTATTTGAGTAGTATCAGTACACTGCTCTGCATCTTACCACTGCTAGCTGTGGCAAATCATCAGTTGTCTTAGGGAAGAGGGAAAAGGGAGACCAAACTATAGATAGAGGAAGAAAAGCAGCTAAATGCAGACAGAAACTTCTTCCCAGGCTGTGCAGAAATAAGCAGGAGCCCTAAAGCATAGCACACATGCAAAATAAACATCGTGTTTACAGAGACAGCCCTCAGGGATTAAGACTATTTTCCCTGTCAGCTCTTTCCCCTAAATATTGATCAACAGATGATATCCCTGTTGTTCTGCCTTTAAACAAATGGGAAACAGACAAGCTGTTGCACACAGTTCCCAAACACACAGTTGTATCACTCCCTTCCCTTCTGTGAATCCAGCCCAATTTGTCAGTTGGCTTTTCTTAATTGCATTCTGTTTATTTCCTCAAATGGATCTCCTTGTGAAACCTGTCGGCACTTTGCTTTAGCTTTTCTGGAGCCTGTTTGCTCTGTTTTAATCCATTTGCACCACACCTCCTTCTGCAGCCTGCTTCAGGGATAGCACCGTAGGCTACCGTGGCTCTGAGCATTGGAAGGTGGCAATTCAGTGTGGGGCTGCTCTTCTGACCGCCTGTGACATATCACAGCCAACCTATGGGGATGTGATGCCATCTGTCACAGTGGGTCTTGGCACCTTTTGGCACCCCTGCCTCTCTACAAGGCTAGGACTTCTGTGGCAGGGGCTGTCACTGCTTCAGAGAGTACTGAAACCACCTTGGATTAGTTGAAAAGCTTTCCCTTCCCTCGCTGAAGGATGAGGGGAGATTACACAGATCTATACTATGAATCCTCAGTGTCAAGGAGGAAGTGAGGTGTTAAAAGCAGAACACATCACGTATACAAACTGCTTATTCAATCAAGCCAGTGCATTGTGTGACGTATCCTGGAGGAAAGGCTGACAGCATCATTCTCTTAGGTCCAGGAGGCTGGACCGGGCAAGATAAAAAATGGACTGTCAAGACCAGAGATGATAGTGTTAGAGAGAATCAACTGGAATACCAAGTGGCAGGACTTTTACACAGGCTCCACAGCAAATAGTATGGACCACAACTTCTTCATAGAGAGATGTGGTAATTCAGTCTTGCTATGAGCACCTCCACCAAGCCCAAGAGGAGATGAGGTCAGTTGTCCCATCAGTTTCAAAAGCTAATAACAGCTTCTTAATGGCACAGCCCTGCAGTGCCATGGAGCAAGACCAGTGGCATCTGCACATCTCTTCTTCCTACCTGGGAGATTCAAGAGCACGGGCAGGAGAGAAGCACTCAGATGGGTACTGCATCAGTGTTAGTTTTGCCTAGACTGCTGCAGAGCTTTGAATCATGTCTGGTTTTACTCCCTGCTGACAAACTCTGCTCCTTCTCTGCTTAGCAGGAACAGGGGGAGGCAGGAGGTATCCCTGCCCAGCCCTATTTTGAGGGATAAGGCAGTGCCAGCGCAAACAGGGCACTGATACCACACTTAAAAGAAGGCAGTAACTGCATTACAGCCATTTTTCTGACAATACCTGAAGTGTAACTAAACAAAACCCAGAGGTTTAATTTTGCAGGAGTTGGTGGATGTTGATCACAAGCTGTACTTCTTGTCACTGGTGGATGCAAGGGCAATCTTCTGCTTTCAAAACATACTATCTGGGTACCCATGAAATGCATGACTTGCTCCTCTGAAGTGTGCCTTTTTGTGTGAGAGCAGTATAAATCCAAAAGCATCTTCTTAGTTTTAATCCTGATGCATTAATCAGCAGACAATATTTCAAGCAGTCCCTCCAGAATGAGTGATATTCACATGAGAAAGAGCAAATACTTCTCCATTAGTTATACATGGGTTTCATATAAGTGAAGTTTCATTTTTTTTGTGAGCTCTAACGAAGCTTTAGGTTAAAATATAAAGCCAGTATTGGATGCCAGTACTAATTATCAACACACACCCCTAATGGCCTAATCCTGGAAACTCTGAGGCCTACAAATGATGAGATTATAATGAGACTGTCCTCATGAATGAAATTATGAAGGGGGGGTGGTTTTGCGGAATTGCATTCTAGAGAAGCTGAGAGCAACTTTTCATAAGAAAAAGGGCCAGATTTTAACAGCAGCAGCTCTCAATTCAACACCTTGGGGATACTCTGTTATCAAAACCAAACAAAGCTGCAAATCTGGTTATGAATCAGTTCTAAAGACATGCAGTCCAGTAAGTTTTCCTTTGGAAAATGAGCAAGTTGACAAGAGAGCAATTCTGAAGCACGCAACCTCGGTCTTTCCAATGACCACAGTTTTATTTCTGCTCTTACAGGCTTGCGACCCAGTTGCAATGTGGAGGATTTATCCTGCCCTCAGCCTAACATGTCACTCTGAGAATTGTGGCTGCCCCATCCCTGGCAGTGTCCAAGGCCAGGCTGAAGGGGGCTCAGAGCCAGCTGGTCTAGTGGAAGGTGTCTCTGCTTGTGGCAGTGGGTTTGGAACTGGATGATCTTTAAGGTCCCTTCCAACCCAGATCATTCTGTGCTTCTATGACTGTCTCACACCAGTGAGATGAACTGCCTGCACAAAATGTCTGTCTGCCCCACTGAATGCAGTGACAGTCTTGAGGGACAGAGCAATCCAGAATGCAACTTGTCCTGGGTTATGACCAGTATATTGAATAGAGGGATGAATCACATTCTGGAAGAACCAGTATTTTTTACTCCAGTGAGGAAGAGCATATAGGCAGCATGCTTAGAGTACCTGCTTCACTTCTAACCACCTGAACCTGGAGAGTAATCCTTCTGTAGAGTCCTGCACTGGTTTTGGCTGGGGTAGAGTTCAGTTTCTTCATAGGTGCCTGTATGGGGCTGTGGTTTGGATCTGTGCTGAAAACAGTGTTGAGAACACAGAGAACTTTCAGTTCTTGCTGAATAGTGCTCATGCAAATGTAAGGCTTTTGCTGTTTCTCATAGTGCACCAGCAGAGTGGGAAGGCTGGAGGTGTTCAAGAAGCTGGGAGGACACGCAGCTGGGACAGATGATAAAAAGTATATTCCAAACCAAATCCTATGTTCAGCAATGAAACTGCAGGAGGATAGAGGCTAGCCATGGCTGCCATTGCTGAGAGACTGGCTGGGCATTGGTCAGTTGGCAGGGGAAAACTGAGGTTTCTGCATCACTGTTTTTGTTAGCTGTGGTGGGTTTTTCTCTTGCAGCTGCAAGGCAACCAAAAGGGAGACCACACAAACAGCCAGAAGATTTCAGAGTGGCTTGAGGAGTTTTATCAAATGAGGAATCCTAAGTGCTTGGCAACACTGCAACATACTTTGATGTGCCTCTTGATTATTTCCTCCTCTTCATTATCCATAAGGGAATCTTGAAGCAATAGGGATCAAATTAATCCCGTGTGGCAGTATGTTGCCTGATATAAATTTGACCTCATAGGTGTTGAGTTTTTACTCTTGCTAGAAGCATCCTGTGAAGAATTCTTTTGCTGTATTGAATAATGCATACCATATGGAACACTTATAGAATCATAGAATAGTTAGGGTTGGAAAGGACCTTAAGATCATCTAGTCCCAACCCCCCTGCCATGGGGTGGGTTGAGCTTGGCTGGACACCATGTGCCTATCAAACCACTCTATCAGTCCCCTCCTGAGGAGGATGGGTAGGGGAAGAGAATAAGATGGAGAGAAACCCTTGTGGGTAAAGATAGAGGCAGTTTAATAAAGCAGAAGCCACACAAGGAAGCAAAGGAAACCAAAAGACTTACTCTCTACTTTCCATCAGCAGGCAAAGTCCAGCCACTTCCCAGGAAGCAGGGCTTCAGTACACGTAGCGGTTGCTCTGGAAACCAAATGATGGTTGTGTCAGGCAGGTTACAGAAGTGACAGTCTGAGTTGGACACCCCTTTTCCAAAAAGCTCCATCCAAAAACCCCTCTTGTTTAGTTCTGTACCTCTGAAACAGGCCAACCACAGCAGACTGAACAAAGAGGAGGCAGTGGGCAGGGTACTAAGCCCCACTACCATATGAAGCAAGCAAATGGTGTCTAGGCTGACAAGCCAACAGTAGCTTCTGCTAATGCACAGTGCCAGCTGAAAGTCTTGCACCTAGCTGACATCTGAGATAAAACATGGATTAGTCCTCACTGAGGACTGTGCTTCTGCCATTCTTGGCCTCCTCAAGCACAGCATCTCCTTTGAATTCGCACTGAGATAATACGAATTGGAGACTACTGGAATCAGGTATCAGCTGTCAGACTCACCAGTGTGGTTTAAACCAGCAATTAACAGAGCAGAATGACTCCAGCTGTCAGTCCATGCACTCCCTTAAGCACCAGCCTCGGCTGGGGGCCTTCCATCCAGATAGTTTTGCTGAGGAAGGCATCAGAAGGAGTTGATGTTGACACTTGGCACTGGTACAACATTCAGAGTTGGGCTTCCCGTCCTACCTTGGAAGCTGACACACTAATTCAACAGGTTTGCTGTTGCCTGCAGTGCTGACAGGAAGGGTCAGACCACTCTCCCTGTCCCAGGAAGCAGAGAGTGAGTGAGAGAGCTGGGTTTCTGCCATCTCCTGACTAGCAGACTGTGCTTTCAAAAGTAGCAAAGCCAAAATCTGACTTAAACTTCAGTCTGGTTTTCCCCTGTTTCTGTCTATTCATCTGCCTTTTCAGCCATCAGACTCTCAGTCCTTTTCACTCTTGACTTTTCCTAATTGGGAGAGACTCAACTGTGACAAAGACCTTACAAGTGGTGTGGAAATCAGCAGCTGAATACCAGAGAGAGACGGGTTCAAATCAACTGAGGGAAAAGCAGACAGGATTCTACCTTTTCTCTGCTCAGAGAACTAGCAGGCAGATAGGATGTTCAGCAGGTGGCTGCCAGTCTATCAGTGCACACAGTTCCCTGCCATTCACACATTGTGCTGTTGATCCCCAGCCTCAAAAGTAGGGGATGCAAAGCCATGTGAGAGGTGGGGGAGGCAAAGGAATAAACAACAGGGGAATAGGCTGGACTGCCTGAGGGATCCAGGAGTCTCTGAGGAGAGGAAATTCAAATTGTGTCTAAGGAGAAACTTGACACAGTGGAAGTGGTGCAGTCCTGGGTCAAGTGGTCGTATCTCCACTGTTAGAGTTTTTCAACACTGGAAAGGACCCTTTAAGACTTTAAAGGTAGGTGCAGAATTTGAGCAGGGGCCTTGGACTAGAAACCTCCAGATGTCCCTTCCCCCTTGTATTGCTAAGAAATTTATAAGTCCCGTGTGTACTTCTTTTTTCTCCTTACCCTCCTTTCCCAAGTAGATTGTGTTGAAGCAGTCTGCTTGGCACTACCGCTTTCATACCTGCCTTTAAAGTAAATGCAACAGAAGAGTTGAAGCTCAAGAGAATGGATCTCCTTTAAAATCATGTCAATAGACAGCTGAACAACGAGAGAAAAATTTGAATGCATCACAGAATCCTAAGGGTTGGAAGGGACCTTGAAAGATCATCTGTTCCAAGCCCCCTGTGAGGTCAAACACCAAGGAAAGGCAGCCACGGAAGTTCAGCATTAATATTAGACACAAAAGGAGGCAGAGAAGAGATTACCAATACCCCAACATGAGGAAAAACCTTACCTAGAGCTTGCATCTCCTTAGACATGGACTAAGGCATTCAGCAGATACACAGCTATGTGAGATTATGTTCCATAAATCCCATCATGCAAACTACCTTCAGTTGAGTTGGCACAGTACCTGCAATTCAGTTCTGCATAGCACAGTCCTGAAGCTTAGATCCTTCCAGCTACCCAGTCAAGATACCATGGTGTGAGCTGCTTCATTGCTTAGCAGAAGTACTAATTCTAACTAACTTTATTTATAGGTCAGGATTAAAGGGAGGGCAGGGACAGGGGACGTTACAGTGGAGGCTAGCGATTAGCCTCCTAAGCATGAAGGCAAAGTGGATGAGGCCCTCTATAGAGAGAAAGGTATGGCCTCACGTTCACAAGACTTAGTCCTCATGGGGGACTTCAACCACGCCGATATCTGTTGGAGGTACAGCACAGCAGGGCGTAAGACATCAAGGAGGTTCCTGGAGTGTATTGATGAAAACTTCCTTCTCCAGGTCAAACCAACGAGGAGAGGGGCTCTGCTGGACTTTGTTCCCACCAACAGGGAGGGGCTGGTGGGGAACATGAAGCCGGAGGCCAGCCTTGGATTAAAGCTTCCTGGGGAGTTATGGCTACTGGTGAGTTATAAACACTGTATTTTCAATACTTGTAACTCCACTTCCACATTGAACTTTGCCGCAGGAATGGTCCCTGAATATCTCTGTTCTGCACAGAACATGGTGGGATGTCCCTTGGGAACAGGCAGGCAAAGTGCCCTGAGTGTCTCTGCCAACAAATTGCCAACAAGAACAAAGTGCCCTGAGTGTCTCTGCCATCACCCTTTGGATTTAGGAAGATTATCCCCATTCAGCTTAGAGTAGCCACAGCCTGAAATTCCCAAGAAGCCCTTTATTGAAGCCCTGAACACCTGACTGAAGGATCTAGTGGCACAACCTTCCCAGCATCACAATATCCTAATTAACTATTAAGATCATTGAACTGAAAGCTTTTCCCTAGATTGCCAATTTGGTTGTACCATAAAGCTTCCTGGGGAGCTGCAGTTCAGTGGGAAAATGATAATGAAGCAAAGTGGGAGAATAAACCTCACTTTTGAGATAATTATAAGTTTGCTAAATTCCATTGAGATTTTTCACTGCATATAAAATTAGTCAAGGTGTCAGGGGGAAATACCCTACACAGAAAAATAAAAACCAAGGAGTGGATTGCAAGAGCATCACTTTCCTATTTCATTTAACAGTATAATTAAATGGAGGGTTGATTGCTTGTCAGACCTCTACAGGAGTAATTCCCTAGCTTCATTCAAGCTATTGTGCCTCCAGAAGCTTTGGCAGTGATTTCTCACAAAAGTGATCCAACTCGAGCCTGGCGATGGGGTAGTGACATGATATGAAAGTATTCCACAGGACAGTAGTTCCCCTAGCTGCTGTGCTCCTCATGCCTGTGGAATAGCTAGGGTTGAGCTTGGCTGCTTTGGCAGCATATGGAGCAAGGCTTAAACAGGAGTGGTAGAAGGACCAAAGAACAGCAGTGGGTCAGTCACAACTGCTGTCAACTAATGCAACACAGCAGGCCCCTGAGGTGACCATGCAGCTCAGAAAGCAGAGAAATTTCCTGAGAAAGCAAGTGAAGCAGATCTGCTGCAGGTGTATGATTGAGTGCACATGAAACTGATGTCTTTGGAATTGTACCAACAGGACGCCCCGTCTCCTCTTCCTGACAATATCCCTGCACATGCATAGCTGGGATTGCTTTTTGCACCAGCACTGCCTTCAACATCACTGAGTTGTGTCTCTCATGTTCTCACGCATACTATTCTTCAACACCCTTCTGCAGTTCCCTGTCATTGTCTTTAATAGTTATTGCCTTAAACACCTTTTCCAATGGACAGTGTCACTTCACTAAGTTGCTGTGCTGTGAAGCACTCATCAGGGACCAGGATTAGCCTGTTAAAGGCACCCTTAATCACAGCATATCTGTGCTGTGCAAGGATTTGGACTGGAATGATTGATTGCAGTCCGTCTCTCTAATGATTGTGCATACGATGTGGGAACAGACAGGGACACAAAATCAGAAATAGCTTGCACCCTTTCTTGAGCAGGAAAGCTTGTGCTTTCAAATAGGAATTCAGTGTGATTGAGTAACACCACTTGTAGCAGTGGGCAAATGACAGTCGTCCCCATGTCTCAGGAGCTTACTAAAAGACACTTTAAAGAGGACTTGTAGAACCTGTTTTTGGGGATTGCTTTCATCATTGCATGTGCTAAACTGGGAATTTAAGAAAGGCCATTTACATTGTGCATTTCATCTTCCTATCACAAACCCTTCTGTTGTCCATCCATGATGGTAATAGCTCTGAAACCTTTGTCCTACAAAACACCTTACAGCTTTTTGTTTGGCACAGTATCACCAGCAGCAGTGATGAAACAATCGTTTCCAAACTCTTGTTCTTCTACAGATAAACGATTTATTAGAAACAAAAATCTTCTACAGTGATTTGGGAGATGAGATGGGGAGCTATTTTATGTTTTCCCTCTTTGAAGAGCCCTATGCAGTTATGTCTGATACGGATGCACCACTAAGAAATGCAGGAGGCACGAGATTATCCAAGTGCAAGAAAAGGAAGGTTTTGGTGAGATAAGAGGAAATGTATTTTCATCTCTCACCTATGTGGCTCCCTGCAGATGCAGGAATGACATGCCATCTTGTGCACAGATTGACTTGCCAGGTTGCATTTGCAGAGGATTTCCAATGCTTTCTAAAGGGAGAAAATGCAATACAAGAATGAAAGCAGAGCTGATGCCCAGCTAAACATGCTCACGAAAATGCAAAGCTATGGGGTATGCTACAGGAATCAGCAGCCAGCAAGGTCATCTCTCTCTGGTATGGCAGCTTTCCATTGCTGCCGCTAGGAGGAAAGACAAGTTTTCTGGGGAGAGGGAGGAGTCTTCAGGAGAAAAACAAACCTAAGCCATTAGATGTTCACAGCAAGAAATGCAAAGCTGCCATACCGGCCCCTGACATGCACCAGGGATACAGGACTTGAAAGAATTACAGTGCATCATGAACAAAATTCCTCTGCTCTGCCTGCTTGCGCACATAAAACCTCTTTCTTTGCTGTATAAAAAGCAGTCATGTTTTTCTTTTATTTTTTCCCCTCCTCTTTTTTCCTTGTCCTTTTTTCTATTTCATTGGTTATTTTATTTTTGCCAATGCAGCCAACGCCAGGCTGAACAGAGGCTGGGGCAATAACAGACTGTCCTGGGTTCAGCAATAGCAGTCAGTTGTTCTCCTTCTTAGTAGCTGGTGCAGCACTGTGTTTTTACTCAACCTGGGAACAGAGCTGATAACACTGATGTTTTTAGTTGTCACTAAGTAATGTTTATTCTGACCAAGGACCTTCTGAGTCTCCTGCTCTGCCAGGGAGGAGGGGAGGCCAGGAGGAAGCAGGGACAGGACACCTGACCCAAACTGACCAAAGAGGTATTCCATACCATAGCGCATCATGCCCAGGATGTAACAGAGTTACCCGGAAGGGCGAGTGCTCTTGGGGGTTGGAGGAGGTATTTGGTCGGTGCTTGCTTGGGGTGGGGTGTCGTGAGTTATCTGTCGGTGGCTGGTGAGATGCTGTATTCTCTTCCCTTGTCATTTCCTTTGTCATTATTATTACTGGTAGTAGCAGCAGTGATTTGTGTTATACCTTAGTTACTGAACTGTTCTTATCTCAACCTGTGGGAGTTGCATTCTTCTGATTCTCCTCCCCATCCCTCTGGAAGCAGGGGAGGGCAAGAAAGGGGGGTTGAGTGAGTGAATGAGCTGCATGGCTGGGTTTAAACCACTGCACAGACCTATCAGTTAAAAACCCCCAAATATCACTTGCATCATGGGGACTACATCTCCAGAACAGTACCAACTTTGAGGTGGTTTGGCATAACAAAAGGAAAAAAAGAAAAAAGAAAACAAACCCAAAAACCTAGCATAAAAAGATAACTTAGGAATAGGCAAAAGTAGACAAATTCAGAGTTAGGGAGGAAGTCCTTTCAGGTCGTGAAAAGTTTGGGTAGATTCATTTTCCATGCTTGAGTTGGTAGCCTGTGCAGCAATAAAAGTGTGATGCAGATCACTTCTTTGCAAATTCTTATGGCAGTGGAGATTGAATGGCTGTCACAGAGAACGACTGAGATTTCATGCCACAGTGGATAGTGTCCTTTGTCCTGAAGACACTGACTTCTCTGTTCAGACGCACATCTGCAGGTGCTTTCTGGTTTGGTTTTAATTTATATTACTAATACTGAACGGATTGATTTGTCTCTGTGTACTTGAAAACAGATTCCTCAGGGCTGAAACACTGTGTGAAAGGCCATGACAGGATTAAATGTGATTATTGTAATTATGGTTTATTCAGGAGGGAAAATAATGAATTTTAGCTAGAATTTTCTTTCTTTCCCATTCTTTTTTGTTTTCCTTCTTCAGAGATGAACTGCAGCTTACAATGCAGGTCTGGGATTCTCCAGGTGTAAAATTACCAGAGCAGTGTTTCATAGTTGACAAAAATCTCTTCTGTATGTAACTTGTAACCTTAGTTTTTATTATATAGGACATAAATCCAGTGAGTTAAATTTTCCAGTTACTACCTGTCTAGAGGAGCTGCAGCAAGACCATATGAACTATTTGAGTTTTAGTGGGGAAATATAATTCCAGTTGTGTTGAATGCATTCCTATCACATCCTGACTAACAGTTTATCTGCTAAAAAGAAAACTGGCTAATTCGTAAGACCTTTATGCTTCATTTTCATTTTTCTATGCATTTTACTTAGGGAAGTGCACAAATAATGTGTTCCTCTAAGTTAATACATGAATTCTCATAAGCCATTTAACTTTCACTCAATATAAAGGCATACGTTCTTTCCAACCCTAACTATTCTATGATTCTACACCTTGATCACCTGAGTCACCAAGCTGAGTATGGAAGAGTTGTCTTCCAAATAGAATTCACCAAGTACAAGGAAGGTCCAGGTAATATAAAAGTCCTACTTTGTCTCTAGATTGTCCATAGTTACCTTGACTTTAGCTTTCTACAGCTGAATGTCCCTGCAGCCAAAGCTTCCAACAGCTGAAAGAATGAGGACCTGAGCACTGATGGGATTCAGGAAGTTAGCTCTGTTAGTTGCCTCTAAATGCTTGTGAAATTTTTCTTATCTTGCAAAATTCAGTAACATTAAGATTATTAGAAAGAAACAACGTTTATTTTGAATGTGTGCCTGCAACTTTATTGCTGAGAATGGAATTCAGGCTGCCTGGAGATCATTATACATAGAGAGCACTAGATGGCTAAGCAAGCAGATCCCGATGTTGGTGCGGCAGATAGTAGAAGAGCATGGCCTGGCAAATTGGCAGAACAGACCATTCAGCCTACTAAGTATCCTGCATTGCAGGCAGCAAGGAGAGCAAAGATAGAACCTTCAGGGCTCTGCAATAATCCGCTATGGGCATCTAACACACCAGCATGCCTCTTTGCCTTCCCTGCTTCATGTCTAATTACTTTGCACTCCAGAGATGAGGGTGGTAAGTAACACGCAGTGTCTCAGTTACCTAAATGATAAACCCTGCACAGGAAGCTTTGTTTGAGAGCAAGAATGTGAGGAAAGGTGCAAAAACAACAGAGCCCAAGAATCACCTGTTATTACACATCTGCAGATCAGACACTTGCATCTGGTCTGCTCTGATGCACTGTTTCCTTCTAAACATAGCCACCCCTTTCACAGGAAGCAGCTTTTGGTCTTCTCTCTTGTCTTCAGGATGTGATCATCCTTACTTACCTTATTACACGCCTTATTACATTCTTCTCTCTCTCAGGATGTGATCGTCCTTACTTACCTTATTACATGCCTTATTACATTCTTCTCTCTTGTCTTCAGGATGTGATCATCCTTACTTACCTTATTACACGCCTTATTACTTATAACATACTTACCTTATTTCTTTTTATAAATATACAGCATCTGTTGATTTACTGTTGTAACGTCCACAGCCCTGATGCCACAGGCAGACTGATAGCAGCAATCCCTGAGGCTTCTTCTGGTGATAAAAACCTGTGCTGCTTCTCCTCCCAGTGTAATGTGATGGGAGGGCAACTGATGGAAACAATGACTAGCTTTTTAAAACAGTCAAATGCAAAACCTGAAATGCTCGGACTGCTTGGATGCTTTTTGGTACAGAGGCAATGAACATAACTGCCTGAGCTGTGAGTGGGAAAATGGCAAAGAAAATGAAGCTCTGTACTCTCACTAAGTAGTGACCAGGAGGGGGTCTTTGAATGATATACGATGGGCTGACAAATGTCAGTCATTTTTCATCCTGCTAAATGCTCAGAAAAGGTTGTTTAAGATGATTTGTTTTCTTACGCAAACACTAAGTCCATTTTTATTTGGCTCTTTCATTTGAGGATTTCCTCCTGCTACAGCAGATCACTGATGAAAACATCTGAGTTAATGATGGCTTTGCACTATTTTACAGATGGCTGAGAGAACCATGGCCTGAATTGCAGAAAAAATGAGGAGAGCTGTTTGAGGGTTCCTCTGATTTCTGATGTTCTTCAGACATACCAGTGGCTTTCTACAGCTTACTCCAGTGAGCTCCCAGCTCTGTCTTTTCTTTGCGCAGACTCCAACCTTCAGAGACTTGATGCCTAGTGGGCAAATGATGTCCCATTCTAATTGCCACATCATTTTGTGTTCAGTTGGCTCACAGGGGGCAGAAACTCAATAAAACAACTTAGGTAACAGCCTTCATAACAGATCTGCAAGCCAGATGTCCAGTTTCAGAGAAACGAAGGGTATGTAACCACAAAAGGTGCTTGGAAAACCCTATTCCATTGGCTTAGGAAGGACGTGAAGCTCACTTGTTGAACTGCTCTGCCTCCTTGAGCAAAAGTCATTCAAGGCATCTCCTTTTACAGCATGAGACACTTGAGACCAAAAGTATCCTGGATACTGCAGAAGCCACTGCTAAAACACCCAGTAAAAATCATGAAGGTACCAAACTTGCTCTTACTGTCAAGCCAACAAGTGTCTCAGAAAGAATACATATCATCAATGAGCCAGTGTTTCTAAGCCCCTGCAGACATAGCGTGGAGTATGCTTAATACCACCTCAAAGAATTTGCCTCTCCTGAGGTCAGAGGGCACCTCTGTTCATGTAATTGTGCACCTGGGGCACAATTATCTCTGCCATTTGTGGAAAGGTGTGAAGACATGCAGCACCAGCTGGAGTAGAAAATATTAATGCCATTGCTGAAGTACTCAGATGCTTGCTAGCAGCTCATTTGTGTAAGCTCCAGGTTCCCACCACCCCTCCATCTTTTGAAGCTGAGCTTCAAAGAGCAAAATGTCACCACATTGAAACTCTAATAGGAAGGGGAAAACAGCTCTATAAACTTGCTTGCTTTAAATTCTGAGTAGCAGCTTGTTTTGGAGTCACAATTTCAGACTACTCTGCATTTTTCTATACCTCTTGTTTAATTCTGTGCTCCTTACCAAACCTGGAGGACATCGGTATAGTTGTGCTGACTTAGGATAAACCTAGTCCTGAGAACACCTGAGTTGACAATCTTTTTCTCTCCCATTTAAAACCTAGAATGTTTGCACCAGCTTGTATCTGGTAGGCTTTAAACAAGTTTTGGTTTTCACACTGCAGTTTAGACATCACTGTGGTTTCAAAGGTGTATGAAGAGCCTTGTCAGAAGTGAAGTACTTGCATATGTAAATTAAGATTTCAACTATGAATGAAATCCTGCCTTTAAGAGTTAAGCAGGTGGAAAGAGTACTGAAGCAGATTGTCAACCAGGAGTGGTTTTAAAGGTTTGAAGCAATTTATTGAAAGCCTAGTTAATGTATATTTGCCAATACTTTCAGTGTAGAATACCAAAGGTATGTTTCTTGTGTGTGGCTAGAGAGGATATTGATGTCCTGAAAACAAGGTAAATTGGCTCCCACATGAAAATGGATATTCTTTGTGTTGTGGTTTAAGGCCAGCTGGCAACATGAACCACGCAGCTGCTTGCTCATTCCCCCTGCTTCCAGCATTCTGGTAGGAATGGTATGGTTCAGCAAATGAAAGGTTTTAAGTTTAGAATGAGCTCTGTGCTCAGGAGAGGTTTGACCAGAGTGTCAGGTTTGGAATATATCAAACCCCTGAGACTGGAAGAGGCAGGTGAGAAGTACTTCTTGTTATTTGTCTCTGTATTAATGTCGATGCACTAAAAAGTATCCTGCTTCTGGATGGCAAATAGTGCAGTGCACGGTATAGGTATCCTTTCCTAGGCTTGAGCACCTTCATTAAGAGTGTCCAGTCGTTACTATGAGCTATGTGTATGAAGAACCTCTGGAAGCAGAAAAACCCCCTCTTGGGCCAATTTTTGGTAGTATACACCAGAATGATTGGGTTTCAACTTGGTATTAAATCAGATCGATAGAAACAAAGTAAAATTACCATTGACTGCTGTAAAAGTCTTGTTTTCATTTGAATTTGTTTTTTGGTTTAAGTGACGTGGTTTAGTGTGGAGTGTCCCTGCTTATGGCAGGGGGGGTTGGAAGCAGATGATCTTAAGGTCCTTTCCAACCCTAACTATTCTGTGATTCATTTGGTCACTTGATTCAAAGGAAGCGCATGTTTGCCTCATTATTTGTCACCAAAATGTTCAACTTGATCTGAATTGCACACAAAATAGCTTTATATGTAGAATGAAATGCCTTCCTTTGAGGCTACGTATGAAAGTGTGTTCTTTATAATCAGAAGTATAAAGTCCTTACAAATTGCGCTTCAGTGTTGTTATCTACAATAATGTGCGTGCTTCCTGATCTGGGTGGGTGTTTCCAATTGCAACTTTGCTGGGCTGAGCTTCTTTCTACTTAAATAACCTTGGCTCCATCGCTGGTCAGTCTTCATTGTGTTTGTAGACAAGGTTATGTCAGTCTGCCCCTCATGGTGCACTGGAAAAGGAGAAGAACTTTAAATTCGTTCATGGGTTGTCCATGCTTCAAGAGACACCCGTGAAAAACCCTTGTGCAATTCATTGTTTTTTTAAACAAGCACAAACTTAAGTGTGCCATAAGTTCATTCTTGTTTCAGTTTTGACCATGTGAATTTGATAATGTACTTCCAATACGACTTGTGTGGCGTATCATTATAGACGGACAGTACCCACCTTTTCTGTAAGCCTATTTTATTCAGTTATTCTTACCAAATGTCCATAATGAATCTGTTCTTAAATTACTTACTAATTGAAAACTGAATTTTAAGGTATCCTCCAAAATGGCTAGTTAACTCTTCAAAACCCATTTCTGTATCTTGTGAATGAGATTTGTTTGGTATTACTAGAACATGATGGCCATGAAACTCCAAGCTAAAATGTTGCTAGAAATAATCTGTAAAGGCTTTTCTGTTGGAAGGAAAGATGATTTTCTTTGCAGCAAACTTTATTCTATTCCAAAAGCTGTAGCTGAAAAACAGGTTAGAGATTACAGAAGAACCTTGCAATTTATCAGTTCTGCCAATGTAGTATCAGCTTCATCAGGCATCTTCTGGTTCTGAAATTCAGCAGTGCTGAGAGTTCTACTTGCTGACATTGAATTACATGGATTTGTAATGGTGGGGAGAAAAAGCTTAAGAAATGTGCATATATCCTGAGCAGAATGTAAACCCCAAACTATTCTTAAATCCCGAGACAAGAGCTGTTCAGTTATTGCTTAACTGCCTTTTAGATGTTTACTGAGGGGCCATGCAGTAAATGTCTGATTTGCCCAATGCTGTGTATGGATGTAGGCCAGGGGTTCATCTTAAATGGAGCCAACATCTGTTCATCAAATGGATTATGATTCAGTGTCTGGGAGAGTTAGAGATAAAGCCCATGGTGGAAAGATCACCTCATTAGAATACGCTAAACCTTTTCCCTTGGCTTTCCTTTTGCTAAGGACTGCTTTGGTTAGCAGTTAAAGCCCTGCCATGTTCTGCACTTGCTGGGTTTATTTGCAATATCAAAATTGGAGTACCATTGTTTTTACAGAGCTCTGTTCCCAGGCATACAGTTCTTGAGTTGTTTTATTCTGTTTATTCATCTGATGGCTAGTGAAAGCTTGGTTTCTAAAAGGGTATTATCTTCCATGGTCTCATTGTGCAATGATATGAAGAAGGTAGGTAAAGCTCCCTGGAGGAGGGGAGTGTTGTTTGTGGGATAAAAAGCCAGCCTCCATAGGGATTCTGGGTAGGTCTTGCATCCAGACAACCTTGGGGCAAGGGACTCCATATTCATAATACACAGATAACTTCTGTTGGACAAAAGCATATATGTTCCCTATAGACGGCATCAACCAGATATTTGCTCTGCTTGTGTGAAAGGTACTAGTGATCTGGAATGTTCAACTCCAAATGCTAGTCTGGAGCAAGTTTTAGTAATGTCCTGAATCACCTATATAAAGAATCAGTGAGTGTTCACCAAAGCTGGAGGTGAATGGTGTTTTCATTTTGAAGCCTTAGCTGGCAGACTTGACTTCCTGGGCAGTTTGCTTCCAAAACATCCTGTTGCTAGAGGTAACGAGGGTCAGTCTTGTTTGACTTGTCCGATAAGTGACTTCAGTGCATTGATGCACTCTGCAGAGCCAGCTTAGCAACTAATTTGGAAATGGCCTTTCTGATCCTTAAGTAGCTCACTTAGTTTAGGTACCTTCATTTCAGACTCTAGCAGGCATCACAAGTGTAGTTCTACTGATGCTAAGTTCCAAGTTGGACCTGTCTGTTAATCAGGCTGAAGCATCCAAGCCATATATCACCATGCAAGAAATTTTGTAAGGAAATACTGGTCAGCACTATTGAACTGAACCCAGCTGTGGTTTACAGTGTACTGAGATGCTGAGCAAATTGTCAGTGTGATACTGCAAAAAGATGACTTCACCTGTGACACTAAGGTGAGTTTGGCTTGTGAATTTGAACATACACGAATCTAAGAAGGGTTTGAAGGTTACACTCCTTTATGATTTGTTGACTCGTGAAAACAATTAATCCTTCGAGCCTGTTGCTTTCACGATGGTCTCTACTGCCAAGGGGAATGTACTCCCCTAAATCCTCATTGACACTGCTTGGGCAGAAGTGATTCTCTTTCCTAGCAAAGGACATAATTTTAACATAGGTCATGAAAACAATATCTTTAACTCCTCTGCTGAAAATAAGCTATTGTATATACTGTTGCCTAGGAAAGAGACCCCTTCCAGAAGCTGTTTTAGGAATGGGTTCAGCTCAGATACACCTCCTGAGATACCTTCCGTGGGGTTTTAAGCAGTTCTTAAATGATTCTCCCTAAATATGTTTTCTGTCAGTGTCTTGAAAGAAGTGAAATGATTCCTGAAAAGCATAAGCTTTCTCATGAGGGTTGTAAGTTGTGTGATGAGCTGAGCCTTTCCTAACTTGTAGGTTTTGAAAGGGTATTTTTCTGTGCAGGTATTTGCCATAAGTTGTGTTATTTTTCATCTCCTGGTGAATGCATCAGAAGCAACTGCTTTTTATTGCCAAGCTGTTTGCTGGAGGGGACTGATGTGCAATCTTTAAATAAAAAGAAACTAAACTCTGGTGGAGCACGTTAGGTGCTCTTGGAGCAGTTTATGCTTAGACCCTGCATGATGCCCATGGGGAAAATTCTGCTGGATGAAGAAGAGCTGTCAGCTCCAGTGCTGAAGTGTCTCCTCTTGTTCGACTTGGGTGCCTGAAATGGAGAAAGCCTGTGGGGAGCTGAAGCACAAAATAGTGTTTTGAAGCAAATAGGGTGAAGTAATTGAAGGGTCTATACACAGGTGTGCTAATAGTGGGAGGAATCTGGCACACTGAAAGCAAATCAAGCTTTCTTCTTTTTATCCAGTGGGCAGTGTAACTCTTGATTTCTTGTGAAAGTCACAGTGGCTGTGATAATAACAAATGAGCTTTTCTTCCCCACAATCAGAAATCAGCATTTAAGAACCCATCAGACAGCTACCTGAGGCAATCTTTACTGCTCTGCTTAGGCTTTCAAAGAGGTGTAATAGCTGGGGATTATGATAATGAGTGTTTCCATTTCTGAACTGGCCCCTTTTGTTCACTTGAGCAGCATGGAGTAAGCATTCTCACACACACACACCCTGAGAATGAGGCTCACAAAGTCCTTGCTCAGACTGAACACTGGAGCAGTAAGTAAAACCATTCCTGTTATCAGGTCTGTTCCCAGGCCCTAACTCAAACCCATAGTGCTGTACCAGCTACTAAGAAGGAGAAAAACTGAGTGCTCCTGCTGAACCCAGGACACCATCTGACTCCTGTAGCAAATGTTTTTAACCTGGCAGGAGCATCTATCTGTTTATCCAAAGGACAGCTAACCTTGGTTGGATACATTTCTAGGTAGTGGTGGCTGCAGAAGCAGCAGCTTTCTAGGGCGTAGAAACCTATTAAGTGCTGAGTAGTGCCAGTTTGTTTGACTGTAGTAAACTGGCAAAATGGGCATGAAAGAAAAACTAGCTGGCAGGTTGATAGGAAAGAAGATTGAGTTTTTGTAGGGTCACATAATAAATAGGTAGCGGAGGTAATGGTCAGGTTTTTAATCTGAGCAAAATGCATTGACCAGGATCCCAGTATTCTTGATCTATAGGAATATGTATGAAGGAACTGAATTCATGTTCTTCCTATGAACACAGACATTATGCCAGTCCCTGAGTAAGCTTCTTGGTGACTAGTGCTGATTAGCAGCTGATTTTGATGTCTGTAACTGGCAGAATAGTGCAGTACAGTTGCTTTACTTTCTTACAAATGCGAAGCTGAGTTGTTGATAACCTGCACGTGTTTAAGTTGCTATATGAAAGCAGGTCCTGAGATAACCTCCTATCTTCTAATAGTCCGTGTGAACTCTTAAGGCAGAGTACAGGAGCCTCAGAGGTAGGAAAGGGAACAGATTTTGTGAGTTTGGAGAGGAGAAAACTAGTTGCAAAGAGGACTTTTGTAGAACTCGCACTGCTGAATCAAATACAACCTGTGCAGTAAGTGCAAAATCAATGTGGAGCAACTTTACTGCATCTAGAGGGCAATGTTAAAGTCTGAGTGGCTACCAACAAGTGTGCTGATCCTGACAAGTGGAGAGACCTGCAGTTCTGTCAACTTCAAGGATTTTTCTAATAGATTATAAGCGCACACACAAAAATCAGTCCTTGAAATGTGTTTGGGAGTTTCTTGGCTGAGTGCAGTGAAACTGCGGGGGTTGATTTCTGATGGGCAGAATGAATTGCCCTCTGTAGGCAGGAGCTGACGGTCATTATAAGTCCCTTGTATGGATCCACTGAAGCATCTTGCTTGAGTCGATCAACAGTTTCTCATCCAAATATCAAAGGTTGTGATTTCTCACCATTGCTTTCCTGAAGAAATCAGTGTTACAAAAGGATGTTACAAATGGGGAAATGGTACCCTTGAAAATGCAAAGTACCTTACTGCAGGATGTGTATCATGCTGGATCCTAGCTCACATATTCAGGGAGGATTCAGCTTCAGTGTCAGGTCATTTTGAAGACACATTATTGCCAGTATGGGTGAAAATCCAGTGTGACGCTTGCTCACGCTTGGCTCAGGATTTTGATGTTACTCTGCTGATCTGTAGATCAGTCTTCAGGCATAGAGTAGGGTGAAAATAGTTTAGTCCCTCTTCTTCCAATATTTTCAAGGCTTTCAAATGTGCTTTCAAAGGTTCAAACAGTGCATGTATTTCAGAAAAAAACCTGTTTCAGTTGATTCCAGCTCCAGAGGCTGCTCTTGCCTTGAACTCCTAAGTTTCTAGGGCATCTCACTGACAAATATTACACTTTTATCAAGCAAGCTATTAGATATACTGAGCATTAAATGAAGACAAGTAGTTTTCTTTTTCCTTTTGTGCCTTTATCTCAACAGCTTTCCCTTTAATTGTATGTGTGCTGCACATCTTTAGTATGTCAATAGGATGCAGATGATGATAGCATCCTAGAATGGTTAGGGTCAGAGAGGACCTTAAGATGGTGTAGTTTCAAAGCCCTGGGATGGTCGTTAGTCTGGAATATCAATCCTGCTGACATGTCTAGTAGTTTTTCTCTCGAGTAATAGGAATGTCTAGGATTCTTATCTCCCTTTTGGTCTGGCAATAAAACTGTTACGTGGCTTGAGTAGAGTGACAGTTCTGGAAAGGAGATTGTATATTCTGGCAGGTCAGTTGCTCATTATTGAAATAATTTTCCATTTAAGACCAGAGTGAAAGCATTGGCATATTCAAGTTCAAGGTGAAAGGTGAGAGTATTAAGATTGTGGTTAGTCCTCTAAAAGTGCTGTGCATCATAGTATTATGCTTAAACATCCGAGTAGTTCCTGTGTTTGCTGTACAGTGCAGAAATGAGTCAGAGTATGAAAAGGAGATAAAATGATGGGCATGATATTTGAATGTTCATTTCTTGCAAAGAGTACTGGTAATTCACTGCAACCCTCTGCCCTTGTGCAGGTAGAGAGTCCGGGATTTAGAGCGTGGCTGTCTTACCACTCAGCTCCTCACTTCTGAGCTGCCCTTTGAGGGTGGAATCCCTCCATCATCTCAGGTAAGGGAACATGGGGATTCTTCCAGACAGTCTGCAAGCGTCCTTGAGAAGGTGAAATGGCCTCTTCAGAGCACTAGTGCAAAAGACAGCATTTACCTTTTGTTCCTAAAGGTTTGTCAGGACTGTACTGCTTTTCAGGTGAGGTCTTGTCTTGTGCCAATAAACATTTTACTAGCAATATTTTGGGTTGAAGCTTTTTAGTGTCAGCATGGCCTAAATCATTAAGATCATCTTAATGGTGAAAAGTGCAATAAAGCTTTTTATGTCAAAGGTAGTTACTTTGGTTTTAAGCTGCATTTTTTCCCTGTCAATACTGTATTGTGTAATTCAGAAATACATGTGTGAGAACATATGTTGTGCTAGAACAGTGTTAGGAAGAAACAAATATTTTTATGACCTTGTATTTCTGCCTGTAAGGCTTGTTTAATCTCTATTGTTCTATTGCTTGGGTTCAGTAACCGGGCTTGGTAGGATCCATCTTGGTTGCAAGAAAACAAAGTCTAAATCCATACCTCCTTTATGACCATCAATTAGTAGACCTGGTAATAACCCATTACTATGGGTAATTCCGTACTGGTTTCTCATCTTACTTGGTCTTTCATGAAGCTAGTATTTTACAAGAACATTGATCTGAGTTGTATTTCCTGGTGATAAAGAACTCCTGGGGAGTTTCAGTGGCAGTGTCCAATAGCGACAGCCAGAGAAGAGAGTTAGTGAAGAGACACTGCTAAGCTAGCCAAAGAGCTTTCCCCTTTGTTTTCAGTCCTAGCGCTTATTGCTTAGCCCTGCATTAAGGACACAATAAAAATAGTTGCTCACAGTTTCTTCCGAATGACACCTTGCTGTTAAATTTCATCGGAATGAATAAAGCCTACCACAATGAAAAGCAGCTTTCTCTCATTGCCAGTGGCTAAATGAACTGTAAGTGATGGCTGGACAACTGGAGACCTTAGTAGGAGTTTTATGGAAAATACTGGTGTACACCCATAAGCATAGCATGTAACTAGGGAGAGAGAAGTTCTGGGGGAAGAAGAGGCAGGAGTTGACCAGGATAGGATGCCCCTAAAAAAGAGAGATGTGACTCCAGCATATCTGTGCTGTGCTCTGCTTCTGGAATTGTCATTCCCACTATTTGAAGGGAAGACAGAATACTGAAGTGAAAATAGAAGGTGATTTAATGCTACTTCCTGCCTTACCTTTCCTATCCCATGTCATGTAACTTGCCTAAAAAGCTAACATTATTAGCAGTACTTGAAGTACAAAAGGTAGTGGATATAAACAGGGGGGAAAAAAACGTTACTCTACTTTTAAATATAAGAAAAGCAGCAGTGAGGGCCTGATGCTCTAAGCTGATAATTCTGGAGACGTGTCCTTTAAATAGTAAGACTACAATTTTGTTTTGCTTTAGTTTTGTGTGTTTGTTTGGGGTTTTTGTTTAGCAAGTTGTAGCTGGTATGTGTTTGAAATGCGTGGACTTTCCTTACTGCTCTGGAGCACTTAACATACCCCTTTAGATAGAGGTTATTTGTCATTTCTTTATTTAGCAGGAACTACAGTGTGATCAGGTTCACCTGAGATACTGGCCATTAACTTGTGTGCATTGTTAAGGTGTTTAAGAGGTTTGTCTTCCCTGAGAAGCACTGGTGTTGCTTATACCCATGGTCAGGAAAGCCATGACTGCTTTTGTGTTGATGAACATTGTGGTATATATAGTTCATCTTAGTGCTGTGTAGCTTGCTAACTGTGATCCCAGAAGGCTGTCTCCTGTCTGTGAGGAACTGTTACAATAAACATTATGATATTCAGCAGCTGAGCCTTTGTTTTGGGGATACACAGAATGGAATCTGAATGCTGCAGTTCTTATTCAACTCCTATTGTCTTGAGTTTCCAAAGTTGGCAGGAGGGTTATGTATTCCTGTTTTCCCCTCTTATGTCTCTTTAGTAGAAAGCTCTAGGAGCAAGTCCTGAGCTCTCAGTAAGTGGTGCTGTCACAGCTGGAAGTTCCTGTGATTCATTATTCCTTTCTTTGCATTTATGTGTTGAAGAGCAAGAAGGAGGGACACCTTCCCAACTTTTACCTTCAGAAAGCTGGGGTTGACTTTCCCTCATTTGCACTGCAATTAGTGCTACTTCTTTGAAAGAGACTTTTGGTCCTCCACTTTAATAACCCTATAAGCCTAATTTCTGCTACTGATGACGAATAGTGAGTGATATTAAGAGTTGTAACTTCAAGACAAACAATGTTCCATTTTCATCCTTGTTAGCAGTGAAGCCAGGAACGATAACCTATATACTGGCATGTAGCCCTGCAGCTAATATGGGTTTTCATACTATGTGATGTATTTGGGGATTTCCTAGAGGCTTTTTCTAAACCCTCGTGATGACAATGTAGGATAACTTAGAAGAGAGAGCAAACTTAACCTGCAGTTCTGTGTAAAAATTGTCAGGCTGAGACAAAACAACAGAATCATTGAGTTTTGAGAAATTGCCCACTTTGGGTGTTAAATCTCTTGGGGTTTTTGAATGACAACAGTCTTGGAGGATAGAGCACTTCATACTCTGAGGTGTCATTTTGGACTTGTGCTTCCTGTGGGCTCAAGAGTTGATTGATTTTAGTAGTTTTTAAGATTTACCTAAGAAAAATGGGGAGTGTGCTTAGTTTAAATAAAATACTCAATGCTCAAGCAAACATCTGATGTGAGAGAAGTTCACAGGTCTGAGGGCTAGAGTGTTACATATACATATACATACATATATATGTATATATATACACTCTATATATTCCACAACGTTAAGCTTTTTCTACAACATTTCTGGTACTGATGGTAAATAATACTTGTTGGGTCAGAACTGATGGTTCTTTTGGACTTTGTCAAGAGGAACAGGGCAATATGTGCTACATGTCACATGTGAACACAGTGGCACCTGAACTAGAAACCACAGAAGAAAGATCTGGTCCCTACTTACCTCCTCCCTTTCTTGGGATAAAAGGGCTGAGATTTGTCTCACTTCCATGAGGCATTTCAGCTAGGAGTGGCCCAAGATAAACTGTACTTATGAGTTACCGCCAATGGGCTGAACTGAGAAATGGAGACATCTTTTACACCAAGCAATGTCAGAAGAATGGTTACACTGGAAGAAGGAACTTCTACCTAGGTAAATGCAGCAGTATTATTTAGCTGATGAAGCTTTCCTAGATTTAGGACAGCTTGTGTGCACTTAACATAGCTCAATGGCTTCCACTTACTTGTAAGAAGAGCTTGGAAAGCTGCCCTAGCAACAGTTTATAGCCATGGCAGACCATGTCATTCACTTGTACAGACTGAGCAAATGTCAGTAGATTTTCCTAATCTAAAACTAAAGCAAGGAAATGCACTTTTGTTAAATTTGTTTGCTGGATTTGCGTTATGTGTAAGCTAAATCTGATGCCTCAGCTCTATCATGGTAATCTTTGAGTGAAGGTGCTGTTGAACTGTAAACACATCAAAGCAAAAGAGAGACACGTTTGAAACTGATACAACTGGGACACTGACAAATACTGCTTAGCTTAACATGTCTGGAAGTACAGATGCAAATCACATGTGTAAAGCAATGGCTTGCTTTGTCTGTTTAAAAATAATGGTCTAGAATCAGGGACTAATAAAAAGCAATGCTGTGATGTTTCAGAATAAAATAGTTGATGGAAGGGCATAAGCTAAATAGGAGCAACTTTTCCTAGAGCCCTATTGATACAATTGTTCAGACTGATCTGCAAATGGGATGGGCTGTATTGAGAACATGGTGGAGCTGATATTAGACTAAGCTCAATTTTCAGTGCAGCAAAACAGCACAGTTGGAATCAAATGTTCTTACTAGCAAAAACCATTGATCACTGTCTTAAATATAATTGTAAATACATTTAAGCAACTGTGAGCGATCAGTGAAGCACCGGATACTTATTTTGCCTCTAATGCCTCTCACAAAAATGAGAGAAGTGGTATTTGAGATGCCTTGGCAATTGAAATGCAACACTAAACTGGAAATAAAGAATACCTTAGGAATAGTTACAGCTACAGGATTCTTTGATTTACAGTTAGCAAAAGGGTTATTTAGCAAAGGCAATTTTCTGGGACAGGCTGAGATTCAGATGAGGTTCTTCAGGAAGTAACTTGATCATCTGAGGCTTGTCACTGTATTCCAAAGATGGGATGCCACCAATGTAAAAGTCAGTCTTGCAGTGCCCAGATACAAAGCACAGGATTGCTGATTCAAAGCCTATTAAAATGCATACAGCTTAGGGAGGCCTGAGCTGGTGCCACATTTCTGTTGACTGTAAATACTCGGAGCTGGACTTGTTGTTTTTGATTATGGTTTGATGAGTGTGACATGGAGAAGTGATGAAAAGACTTGTGGGCCAGATAGGTGAAGTCTTTACTTAGTACTTTAACATGAAGGGGAGTTCCCAAAGCCTTGTGTTTGTTTTTAAGGAGGAGGAATTGGGTGGGAATAACCTGCTCCTGTTTGACTTTCTTGGCCATTGTATTTATCATATTGGAAAATGAGGTTTTGAAGAGTAGCCCAAGGTCTTGGTATTGGTGTGAGGCCATTCTCTAGAATGTCTAAACTTTACTTTTCCATCATTAGCAGCCCATCTGTTCTTTCCTCAGGGCTTTGCAAGTGATGCCAAGTAATGCGCTATGAGCCATCAGGCAAGTTTGAAAAAGGAACTTATTGCTGGAAGAGATAAAGCACTGTTCTTGTTGCTTTGCTACATTCAGCTTCTGATAATGTCAAGACAATCAGCTGCCGTGCAAAAGTCACGCTAACTTTGGCAGTGCTTGTTAATCAACAGTCTTGGTGAGGATGCTGAAGGAAGCTGTTCTTTTGGCTTGTATTGGAGTGTATAATAGGCTTTTTCCTGGCTTCTACTTACTGAAATGTGCTGCTCTAGTTGCTTTTACAAGTTTAGTTTCACGTTGGGGAATGTCATGCAGGTACATGACAAATTAAAGCCTGTAGGAGCGGCTGCTAAAAGCTGCATGCATCACACCTTTTTTCCCAGCACAGTTAAGACCTCATGTAAAAGCTGTTGTGGTCAGAGTTAGCCAGGCGAGTGCTGGTGGACATTATAACCCTGCTGGAAGTCCTTTAGCAAAATCAGGAGGGGGTAAATAGTAAACGGGGCATAGGAAGATGATAAAACCAAGTCTCTACTATCAACTTATACTGGTGATGTCAGTTGGGCTGGTATTGTAGGAATTACTAGGAAATGCCAGCATTACAGTGTTGTTCCTTTGCTTGCAGCATCAGCTTTCCCTCTTCATTCACCAACTTCAGCTATCAAATTCTACGAACCTTCTCGCAAGTGCTTGGCTGCCTGTTTTATTGTGTTTGGGTCAACTATAGGGAAGATGTCTAAAGGTATGAAATATGAAGGAAGCTGTAGCACAGATGAATGGTGTAAGTTGTATATAAACATTGTCAGGTCAGCTTGTAGCAGGTCATGTTATCACAGTGTGCTACAGGTCTGCTGCAACCATTTTGTATGCCCGTTAGGAAATAGCATATGATGTGTTTAGAACACTGAAGACTTGGCTGTGATTTTCCTTGTGATTGCATTTTGTAGTATCTTTTCCTTTCCTGCACCTTCCTGACAGTAATACCCTGTGACAAGGCTGCAGTGTAGCAGCCTCATGGTAGCAGCTTCATGGAAAATGGTGAACAAAAGGCAGATTATGCCGTTACCAGCATAATCTGGTACTATAATCTGCACAGGTACTAGAGGCTAAACCTTTACCTGTGAACACCTCTGCCCAGAAGGCAGAAATAATAGCGTTAAGGAGAGCCCTGGAACTGGCTAAATATAAAAGGATAAATATTTGGACTGATTCTAAATATGCATTTGGTGTGGTCCATGCACATGGTGCTATCTGGAAAGAACAAGGACTTTTGAACACACCAGGGAAACAGATACAACATGCTACAGAAATTCTACAGTCACTGGAAGCTGTTCAGCTACCTGAAGAAGTAGCTCTTATGTACTGTAAAGGACAGCAACAAGGTGACTCTGATCAGGAAACTGGAAATAATTTGGCCAGTTTTGAAGCCAAACGAGCAGCTGAAAAATCTCAAATCATGTCCTTAATCCCTGATGGCAAACCAACGATTGAAAACTCTAAACCTAGGCATTCAAAAGAGGATAGAAAATTGATAATGATCTAAAAGGACAGGAAAATACAGAGAGTGGGATTCAGATACCTGATGGGTAAATTGTAATCCCCTACAACCAACTCTGGAAGTTAGTTCAGGAGGAACATAATAAAACTCATTGGAGTAGTAACTCTTTGTATAAATACTTAGACAAACAAATTGTAGGAAGAAATCTATAGACTGTAGTTCAATTAGTGACCAAGCCATGTCAGCTATGTCTTAAGAATAATCCCAAGACTGAAAATGGAAATCAAATTGGGACAATTGTGAGAGGAAGTTACCTGGCACAGCAGTGGCAAAGAGATTTTTCTGAACCACCAAGAAAAGGGGTTATTGATATCTGTTGGCATTAACGGATACTTTTTCCGGCTGGCCGGAAGCATTCCCTTATAGGATAAAAAATGCAAGACAAGTGATTAAAATATTATCCAAAGAGATAATAAGTACGTCATTTTGGAGAACCAGCGGCGATTTCTTGCAACCGAGGTTCACACTTTAGTGCCAGATTGTTACGAGGAATTAGCAAAACATTAGAACTTGGCTGGTAACTCCATGTTCCATACAGGCCTCAGGCCAGGGGACAAGTAGGAAATACGGGCAATGTGATTAAGCAACAGAATGCCAGAAATGAATTGATACTGGTACCAACCGTTACCACTGGCTCTATTAAGAATTTGAACTGAACCTCGGTTGAAAGAAAAGGTGAGCCCATTTGAGATTTTGTATGGAAGACCAGATCAGTCCCAGTTTAAAGGAGAAGGTCTTCAGGGAGTGGGGGAAGGCTGTCTCCAACAGTTTCTGATCAATCTGGGAAAACAATTGGAGGAGATAAATGAGAGAGTAGTGGGGACAAGAACAAGAGGTTTGGATTATCCGATTCACCCTTTCAGATGTGGAGTGTCTGGGAACTGCAGGGGCCCAGGATGGGCTACAGTTAACCTAACTGATAAGTAGGAGGACAGGAGGGTTATTATGTCTCTGGTGCTAGCAAACCAATTGGACCGGTATAAACGTCTCCTGCACGTGCTTCAGAGGCTACCAGGAGCAATGAAGATTGCTGGAAGAAGTAAAGGACCCTCAGAGAGCACTACCACAGTTCTGTACGCGTGCGGGGAGCTCTCTGGAAAAGGATGGAATCCATATTTATGGATATAATCCATACCCATGCCTGCCGGCTCCGCAATAAAGAATCCCTGCTTGTCAGCTGGAAAACTTGGTTGGCCAGTTTGTTCCGGGAGGTTTCTCCAAATCAGCCTCAAACTTGCCCAATGAGCAGCCAGGTATCAAAGCAGAGGCTTGGCTGCTTTTGCACAGTGATGACCTTGATGAAGCTCCCAGAATATTTGTCTTTGGAGTTGAGTGAGGGGCTGAAGTGAAGTGTTTCTTGAAAACTAGAACTATTTATCACATGTTAGGTCAGGGTTATTCTCAGGTGTTTAAATGTCAATGTACTGCTGTGCTTAGGTACATCCCAGACACTTCCCCCCCTTCCTGCTACCAGAACGCTAAGAAAGAACTAGAAATGATTTAATTCACGTACTTGTTTCTGTTTCTCAAGACAGGCAGCAGTTCTGTGCTTACTGAGAATGTGTCTGATGCTTACCCAATGTGGATGCTCCTGGGAGAACATTCACGGAACAGCCTTCAGAGATAAAAGGATCGCCTTCTGACCTGTAGTCTCATTTCTGCACTGGCTTGAACTCCATCTACAAATGGGAACCATTGGCTGGGATGTGGATTTCAAACAGTTAAGCTCCTATCAATTCACGCACTGACAAATAAAAATTACTCAGCTGGATAACTCATTTTGCCAATGATGACGCTATCAGGTTTTGATGAATCTGTCAGAAGGTCCAGCATAGTATGAAAGTCAAATAAGACATTTATATCAACAGGTTGCACTTGTCAGGAAGAATTCTAATCATGTCAAGGAGGAAAATTTGCAAAAGCCATTTATTGAAGCCAAACTGCTGGGTAGCACTAAATTTCAAAATCTCATGGATTTTAAAGACTATAACTTAGTGCTAAATGAAAGAAACTGAATCATATTCTCATAATTATTCTTAATTTGAATTATTGTCATATTTCAAAACTCAAATTGGCTTTACAATAAAGGAGAAACAAGGAAATGTCCCACGAAGCTCCCCAGGACCACACCTGAAGCTGAAAAGGGACATCTCTGTTACAAGAAGGCTCACAGCAAGTTACCATGCTTGTTAAACATTCCTTTGGCATGAGACTGAATGTTTTGCTGGGGTTTAATTACCACTGGCTTTGAAAAGATTACTTCTTTCCACTTTCAAGAGCAAAAGCAGTCCTATGGGGACAGAGGGAGGCTCACAGGTGAAATCTTGACTCCAACCTTTACTGTGTAAAAGCCATATATGAACTTGTAAGAGCTCAACAGCTTGATTCCAGACCCACAAGTTAAGACCTGTGTACCTGGAAGAACGCGTTGGAGGTTCCTTTTGGTCCTCAGAATCAGTGTACCTCCTAATGTCATTACTGCACAGCCCAGCAGCTCTGGGTTAGCCACAAACCAAAGCATACCCCCTTAGGGTTTTGTCACATCTCCCTCTATCTGACACTTAGGGCAGTTATAAATTAAGAACAACTAGCAGCTTCAGTCCTGGAAGCACAAATAGGTGGGACAGTACACTAAGGTTTGCTCTTGAACTCAATGGAGCAGTATGGGAAAAAATTCTAAGCCCCAGTCTCTTTTCTTGTAGCCACAGTCTTCATCTTGATGTAAGGACCTACGTAAGGACACCTGTAAGGACCTATGGCGCTCTGAATGATGAGGAACAGAAGTCAGGGCAATACCTGTGTCATTGGCAGCTCAGCAAATGCTGGTATGAATCCCTAATATCTGTGTAAAGAAAGCTCATGGAGTATGGGAAAGGCAAACAACATCCTATTGATATTGCTAATAGGCAAAACAAACCACAGGCTCCCCTCTGACCCTGAAGAGGGATGACTGCATCAAGCATCAGGAAAAAATAGCCCAGCACATTGTTTTCCTGGTGTAATTTATTTTCCTTTCTGTAGGAATATTGTGACTTAAAAGGTTGCCAGATACAATGTAATGTGGAAAGGTAGGAGGCAGCTGTTAATTCACTTCTAAAAAGAGCATGGCTGGTTGTTACATCCATTTGTCACCTTTGGATACCACTAGATGCTGAAAAAGTAAGTTACTCTGCTCATTCAGATGCATAAGACTAAAGAGCACAGAGGTGGCCTCTACTGAAGAACTTTTGGCATTCCTGATGGTTCTTGTTCCTCAGAACAAACCTCAGAAGACGCCATCCTTTGTTAACTAAAGCATCGCCATCTCTCTGTTTCACAGACTATCTGCCTGGCGTCAGAATAAAGAACTTTGTTAAAATTAGGAGCGATGGCAAATGAAACTACCACACAGTCGCTAATTGGCTGAAAGACCATCACCTCTTATGATGAATACATACATGTCATGCAGCATAAATGCTGACTGCTGATTACTGGTACTCTGAGATTCATATGATTCCTCCCGCTGAAATCAGAATTTCACATCAGCTTTCATTTTTTCCTTCTCACTGGATGCAATCACAGAAAGTCATGCAAAGAAGAGCAGCCAGCAATCCCTCCTTTCTTCTGAGCCCATTTCAAAGGTTGAACGAGATGAGCTGTGCCTAGGGGAGCATTGTAACAAACCACAAGCATAACCACTTGAGTAGCAGGTCAATATTTTCCTGGTTTACAATGTTGCTTCCCTTCTTAGCCAGGCATTATTAATCGTGAACAAGTCACAAGGAAATGGGTTAGATTGGTCACAGACTAATTAGTGCCTGTCCTTCAGGGAAGGTTTTGATGATCTGCATGCCAGAGTGAGGGAGAGTATTTCTGCTTATGTTTGCTGAACCATGCCTGCTGTATTTCAGAGAGCAGTAAGGTCTTGAGATCTTAGGAAAACTGTGACTGGCTCTGCTATTGAGCTGGTGGGGTTTTGTCTAACAGACAGGTTACAATAGCATGGCTCTGTTTGAAAGGACAGCTAGAATAGATGTGGGGAGGGTGATCATTTTTCCCCCCCACTCAGTCCATTTTTCACCATATCCCATTTCTCTAATCATCTTAACAGAGTAAATCAAAGGACATAGCTAGCAGATCAGAATGTAGCTTAAGCTTTTTCACTCTTCTCTTTATAACCTCTTCTCCCCTGTTTCAGACCCTACTTTCCCGCAGCTTCCATGAAAGAAAGAAAGAAAGAAAGGAAGGAAGGAAGGAAGAAAGAAAGGAAGGAAGAAAGAAAGAAAGGAAGGAAGGAAGGAAGGCAGGCATTAGGAACTGACTGGTTTTATTTAACACCCAAACTCAGCACATAGGTACAACACAAGTAGGGAAGAGTCATTTGGTGTTCAGACTACTTCTGTTTTCATACGGTGAGATAGGTAAGGGAAGCTGGGACGCTTGCCCAGCTTGTATAGGATGGCAGAGCTCAGCTGATTTCAGTTCTTTCGTGGTGATTTGCACAAGTGCCAGATTTGGCCTCTGGTTTTCAAATATTCCTCTCTCTTTCCTATTACTTTTCACATGAGCAGCTTGTCTTTAATGAAATGGAAGCGTTTGCGCATCTTAAAGGTATATTTCTGACATTCAAATTCCACCTCTCTGGGTTTCAGGCATGTGGTAAACAGCCCTGAAAAACATGTGGTAAAACAAGTTTCAACAACTGCATAAGGCAATAATAGAAATCCTTACATATGTAAAGGGATTGCACAGTACCGGAGCGGGGTGTTGAAAGATGGAATGAGACACCAAGCACGATGATGTGATTTGCATGAAGCCGCTACATTTCAGAGCTTGTGAACCCAGAATTCAGTGCTTATCACCGTGCTGTTGGGTTTCTTTCCTGTCCAGACTTTGAACACAACCAAGGTGACTAAACTGTGTCCAGGTGCTGGGTGTACTTTTGCTTTTCATGGAGGAGAAAGCCTGTTCTGTCAGTACCTCTTCATCTTCCACTTAGCCAATGCCTTCGTCTTTCTCTGGCTGCTGAGCTTTGCAAATTGCACTGGGCCAGTGTAGCCTTGACTCCCAAAACTGAGTGTGTGTCCTTGGGAACCAAAGGCATGTCAGGGTTCATGTGGGGGATGTGGATCTGCTCTCACTGAAAGCTACTGAGCTAAATTTGGTCAAGAACGAGAGCCTGTGCCTCGGAGAAAAGAAGTAATGTGTCTGCTTTTGTCAGAAGGGGAGATTTTCTTACCAATACCTGCCCATGTTCTGAGACAGACGCTTCAGGAGCCCTGTGCGTGCCGTAGCCTCCTCTTCTCCAGGTACGCAGACCTCCTTCACTAGATTGCTCCTCTGCTGCCTCAAATGCCGCTCCTGGCGTTTGGCAAAAGCCTTCAGCCTTACAAGCAGAAATGCCCACACTGCGGTATGCGCCGTCTCGGCAGGGGAGCTCCCCTGCCTGGGGCACTGCAACAGCCTCGTCGCTCAGCAGCTGGCGGTACTGGGATCTGCGGGAAAATGCCGGTGCAGACCAACACGAAGTATATAGCACAGAACAAATGCTGTGGCTCCCTTTGTTTATCTGCCTCAGCTCCTGGAGCACATCGAGACGTGTTTGCAAGTGGAGTCCTCTAAGGAATCCAGGATCCCGTGCTTACTGTCAGAGTGTCCTGCCTGCTTTTCTTGCCCAGTTCTGCAATGTACCGCTGGTCACATCGTCTAAATTAGTTATTGCTGAGCTCCAACACCTAGCCCCAGCACAATAGGAGGTGGATAGTTCATCAGGTCTAGAAGCCATTTCAGGAGATGTATTAGCCCATCCTTACTGATGCTGCTCTGTAAGTGTCAGTTCATGAGCAGGCTCAGCTTACTTTGCAGTATGGACAGTGAATCTTTGTGCGCAGATGATTCCAGCCATAGCATATGAATTGCTACGTGACTCAGCTGAGCACTACCTGATGTGATGGGGACATCACAGTCTTTTCCCACCAGAAGATTCGGCAGAGGAGCAGGGGAGGATGGGGTGGGTCCCCTGAGACAGCTTGATTGGGGTCCGATTCCTCCAAATGGGGCCCTTGAGTGCCAGGCTGTGCTTGTAGCGCCCAGAAGTCCTCCCACTCCTGCGATGCTGGGTGTGCAGGGGCGGTGGGAGATCCCCAGACAGAGTTTGGGAGAGAAACCCATCCCGTTTGGGACCTGCGTGGTCGGTGGCTGTTACCCCGTTTGGTCTCCCGCCAGCAGTGCTCTTCCGCTAAGCTGCTGGTTCTCTTCCCCATCCCAGCGGCACGGGGTGCGGAGCTCCGCTCCCGTGCGGAGCACAGCCGGGACCGCCAGCGCTGCACGGAGGGCAGCGGGGCTGCGCTGTGCTGAGCAGCGCCTCCTGGAGCGGGAGCGCCCCTCTCCGCTTTCTCTGCCTGGGGAGCGTGGCCGGGGCAGCCCCAGCCTTGTCCCGCCGTCAGCGGGAAAGGCCTGGAAGGGTTTTTGGCCCGGAGGCGCCGGGAACAGAGAAGGCTCAGCCCTGTCCCCAGTCAGCACTTGGTGTCCTCGGAGGATGGAAACGGGAGCTGCCCTGCCCACGCTCCCCAAGCAGCGAAAGCGGAGAGGGGCGCTCACGTCCAAGATGCTGCTCGCTGGATGAAGCCCTGGTGCTCCTGTGCCCCTCGGCTCTTCCTGGCAGAGCCCCCCCTTTTCTTCGGGGTGCGTGTACCCGTGTAAGCGGCAGTCACGGCGGTAATGAGGTCCCGAGCTGCTCCTTGGGGCGATGTCTCTCAGTTTTGGCCGAGGTTTGTTTGCAGGGCTGCGGGGAAGCTGGGGACGGATGCTGTCGTCTGGGGCACCGCAGTGCCGCTGGGCGGGGGCGATGGCTCGGCAGAGGAGCAGGGGAGTTTGAGGGGGTCCTGTGAAGAAAGGGGGTAACAGCTTGATTTGGGGCTGATTGCCCCCAACAGACGTTTCCGTGACGGGCTGTGCTTGTGGGCCCGGAGCCGCCGTGGCGGCCCCGAAGTACCCCAAAGCCCTTGATTGCGGGTCTGCAAGGGGTGGGATGCCGGGAGGGGGTACCCCGCAAAACCCGGTGCCGCAGGTGGGGGGCGCGGTGCGGCGTCCCCCAGAACGTCATTATCCCTGCCCAGGCCCCACCCCCAGCCTAGCCCAGCCCCGCCCCATCAGGATGGGTTCAATACAAGGGCCCTAGGAGCCCCTATCGATTGCTGTCAGTCTCTATGGGATGTCTATAGGGTCTGTGGGGCTCTAGGACTTCCTCTGGGTCGCTATGGGACACCTAAAAAGAAGGATAGCAAAAGAGACTAAAAAGCAAGGACAGCTGAAGAAGAAACATGAATAAAAATGTAAATGAACAGCAATGCATGAGGACAGTAAGAAGCCAAAGAGAAGAAGAATGCGATTATACACGCCTAAAAGTAAACAAGCCCAAAGAGTCTCACAGAGCGGCTCCCTCAGCAACCGAGCCCCAGCCCCGATATCGCAGAGCCTCTGAATAAACGCGCAACCCCAGCAGCGTTTCTCTGGCGGGCATCACCTGCGCACACAGAGCTGCTGCCCTGGCTCGGCCCCTAAACCTGCGCACGGCCTCCCTGGGGCCCGCTCTCCGGCGTCCTGGAGCGGGGAAGTCCTCCTGCAGAAAGCACCCTGGGCTCTGCTCCATTGAAGAGCCCTTTCCTCCCGGGGAGCCCTTCTGGGCTGCAGACACCAGCCCAAAGGGAAAGCCCTGCTCATCCCACCTCTTTTAGCCCAGGTGCTGGCTTGCCCCACCCCTGCCCCAGGGCACTGCGGGAGGGGCTGCGGGTGCTGCCTGGGCTAGAAAGGCTGGGTGCTGCAGGCAGGAGCTCATTCGGCTCCTGGGCTTCAGCGGGTTGACTTGTGTGGGCTTTGCTTTGTCTGTTGGAGCTTTGGAGCCTTGTGCTGGTTTGTGCCGCTGGGTTTTGTTGTTTGCCTCCATGGAATCAGCTGGGGGAAGAGCTCTGGGATGTGCCGGCGTTTCCCAGTGTGTGCATGAGCAAGTGTCCCTCTTAGGGTTTCTCTTTGGAGGTGTTATATTTGCAGGAGTTGTTTAGGTTTCCTGTGGTTGGTTGTTGGCCTGCTTTGCTGGTTTTGGTATTGGGCTCTGGGTGCTTTCCTTACTGGAAGCAGAGATTTGAGGTTGCTTTTCACCCCTTGTGTTCTGCGTTGGATTGTTAGCTGGGATGTTTGCTGTGGGGAGACCCAAAGTAGAGCAGTGACAAGGAGGTGGAAGCAGGGCTGGTGTTTGAAATGTCAGCAGCTTGGTGAAGGGAGCAGCATGCCTGTGGTTGTTGCCCATCTCCTGCAGCTGGGGATCTCATGAGCAGTTCTGTCAATGCAGGTGCAGTTTAAGGTGGCAAAGGGAGGTCTTCAGGTCAGAGGAGGATTCAACAGGTTGTGTCCTTGTGAAGCCCTGCTCCGGGTCTCTCCTTAGAGCTTCTCTGGACAGATCACAGCCGTCTGTGCCTCAGTTTCCCTACCTGTAAACCAGCAAGAGCAGCAATTTTCCCCCGCTTCTCTGTGTTTTCCACTTGGCTGTTTGGATTTGATCCCCCCCTCTGTGTCTCTCTGGAAGGCAGCTGCCACCAGTAAGCCCCAAATAGTCCTTCCTGGCCTCAGGTTTGAGGCAGCTACGCAGGCATCGGCCATTCTGTGCCGCAGTGAAAAGCGTGTGCTGGTGGCACCCGTCCTGCCTGGGCAGTAAGCAAAGGGTTAGAAGGAAAACAGGGGGAAACAGAAAAGCCTAAAAGTGTTTTTCGGGGCACCAGCACGTTCTCCAAAGTGGTTCCATCCCTTTGGCACTCCTTAATGATTTGAAGAGCTTTGATGCAGCTGGGTTGTGTTGGTAAGTAGGCTTAGAGCCCTCTGGTAATGCTTTTGCCGGGCTAATGTCAGTTCTCGTTTGGTTTTCCTCAGCCTTGTTGCCGCTCTTGTCTGCGTGCCATGGTCCAGGGAAGACTGCTGGGATTCCTTCCGTCTTCTGCCCGCGTACCGGGAACTCGATCGTCCGACAGTGAGTAATGTCGGTATGCTTTCGTACGTGGTACACAGCCTGCGATACTGCTTTATTGCCAAGGTACCATCCTGGGTTGCCCAGGAGCAACTGAGAAACTTGGGGTGAGCTTTGTAGGTAGATACGGGTGAGGAGTCTGAAGCGTGTCTCTCTGTAGAAAATACCTATGTTTAGGTCAGACTCAAATCTCTCTGGGAAAGGGACTCTGCTGACGTTTAGTGGGGCTTGCATGCCTGCGATGAAGGAAAAGGAGGGAGGATTAGTCGCATAGCTTTGTGAGCTGAAGCAAGTGAGACAGGTGCTTAGTAGCTTTGAACGCTGGAAGTCTGTTATGAGGCGGTGTCACTGCTGCCTTTGTCACAAGGCAGTGATCCCCTTTAGGTTAGCAGGGACTTCAGCCGGGCACGGTTTAGAAGGGTATGAAAGATGCTCAGGCGTCCCCTCACTCGGTACCATCCAGGATGCTGCCTAAGTTCAGTGGGAGCTGTTCTTTACTCCTTCAGTTTGCTGCGGGGCTTTGCATTTGCAGCACAGCGGTGTTTTGCACACGGCTTCTCCCTGGTTTGGTCTCTTATTAAGAGTCTCTTATTGGGGGTGTTTAAGATCCCAGCGCTTGATTTGCTCCCCGCAGTCTTTCAGTGTGGGAGGTGTAGAAGAGCCTTCAAAGGCTCCCACTGGCTGAGCATTCAGGGAGCTCCGGCCCCCCTTGTCGTGCGCTCCGGGCAGAGGGGAAGTACGCAGACGGGGCTTTAGGTGGCCGAGCAGGGGCGGATTGCCTCTTAGAGGTGAGGGCTGAAGGTAGCTCCTTTCTCCCTGCCCTGTGTCCAGGAGCTAAAGCCCTGCAGTGCCTGGGGCTTGAGGTTTGGTGCCTGAGGCGGAGACTCGCTGTGGCTTGCCCCTAGTGTTTTAGCAGGGTTACACACCCCCCCCAGGTCTGCCGCCGCCTTTTGGCTTGATCTGTGGGCTCCTTGCCCCTCGCGGGACGTTTCCTTTTGCAGTCGCTGCGAGTTCCTTCCTCCCGTTCATGGCAATTTCCATCCCTGTGCCATCTCTGTAGATGTGCGAGGCTGGGTGCCGGCCCGAGGCAGAGCGGTGCGCTGGCATAGCCCGCAGGACACGCTCTCTCTTGTGCCCTAGCGCAGGAAGAGCCGTGGCAAGCCTGAAGAAAGGAGAGCTCGGAGGCAAGTTTCCTTCCCAGCAGCTTTTCCCCAGCAGAAAAAGGCCGCTTCTGTCAAGAGACCCTGAGGCGGGAGGCATCTGTGCAGCGCTAAGGAAAAGGGGAAAAGCGGCTGGAAGCAAACGCTCCGGAATGATCCCCCCGCCCTTCTCCCCGCCTCTTAACCAGCACCATGGCAACCTGAGGAACAGGAGCACCTGGGGGCAGCAATAATAAAAAGGTGACTGGAATAAAATGCAATGATTTTCTGGCTGGCAGCTGCTTTCTTGGCATCGCTTTCATGTGTGGGTTTCAGAGCTGGGACGGGGGGGAGCGACGTAGCGCCTGGACCGGCGTGATGGCAGAGGGAGAGGCAGAGATGGAGCAGGGAGATGGAATTCAGTGCAGCACCGTAGGCTGGGTGTGGAAATAACACCGTGAGGGAGAGAGCGCCTGAGAGAGCGGTGGGCCTGCCCGATGAGCCGGGTCCGTGCGACCCCAGATGTGTAGGGAATGAGCAGCTCCTGTTTCTCTCCTGCCATAATAGGCCTAGGAGGAGAGCCAGGACATTCATAGACTCCTAGAATAGTTTGGGTTGGAAAGGACCTTAAGATCATCCGGTTCCAACCGCCTGCCGTGAGCAGGGACACCCCACACTGAACCATGCAACCCAAGGCTTTGTCCAACCTGGCCTTGAACACCACCAGGGATGGAGCACTCACAACCTCCCTGGCCAACCCATTCCAGTGCCTCGCTGCCCTCACAGCAAAGAATTTCTTCCTTAGATCCACTCTGAACCTCCCCTGTTTCAGTGCTAACCCGTTACCCCTTGTCCTGTTACTGCAGTCCCCAATGAGGAGTCCCTCCCCAGCATCCCCATAGGCCCCCTTCAGACACTGGAAGGCTGCTGTGAGGTCTGCACGCAGCCTTCTCTTCCCCAGGCTGAGCAGCCCCGAGTCTCTCAGCCTCTCTACGTGCGGGAGGTGCTGCAGCCCCCGATCACCCTCGCGGCCTCCTCTGCACTTGTTCCTCATTTGCACTTGGGGAGCTGGGTGGGGATTCAGGGCAGAGTGCTTTCCAGTGAGGCTTTACACAGAGGGAGTTCCAGGAGTTGAAGCGAGGATACCCATGGGGTCGGCACCCTTCCGGAGGGCGCCCTGCGTGGAACCTGAGCAGCTCTTTGCCTTTGCCCTCACACATCAGCTTTAGGCACAGGGTCTGGACATTCACACTTAGGGAGCTGGTTTATGGGGTGCCTGAGAGCACTGCCCTGCGCAGTCCTACACAGGTGGAGATTGATGTCACTGAGGGGGAGAGAAAGGGTGGATTGCCAAGCCCAGCACCAGCTTTTCCTGGCAACTTAGGCTTAGCATCGGGGTCTGGACACTGGCACTTAGGGAGGTGGTTTGTGGGTCAGCGAAGAGGGCTGTCCTGTGAGGCTTTACAGAGATGCACTTTTAGGTGTGTAAGGAAGTAAGGATAGCCGTACTGTTGGTTTCTGTTTGCAGGCGGTGAAGAGACAGGACATCGCTGGAACGCAGGCCCAAGGAGAGGCCCCGTGCAGGTGAGGACACACTCTGGGGACTTAGTGTTAGTTTGGGTATCGTAGGTGGCATTTGTATAATAAAGGTGTTAGTTAGTTAGTTAGTTAGGGTATCAGAAGAGGAACTTAGGGAACTGTAGGTTTTAGGCTTGGGTATAGTAAGTCGTAGATAGGGAAAAATAGGTGTTAGTTTGGGTATCATAGGAGGCACTTTGCATACTATAGGTGTTAGTTAGGGTATCGGAAGAGGAACTTAGGGAACCATAGGTTTTAGGTTTGGGTCTTCTAAGTTGTACATAGGGAAAAATAGGTGTTAGTTTGGGTATCGTAGGTGGCACTTAGAGAACCAGAGCTGTTAGGTGGGTATCATAGGTGGCACTTAGGGAACCAGAGGTGTTAGGTGGGTATCGTAGGTGGCACTTAGGGAACCAGAGGTGTTAGGTGGGTATTGTAGGTGGCACTTAGGGAACCACAGGTGTTAGGTGGGTATCGTAGTTGTCATTTGGGGAACCATAGGTGTTAGGCTGCGTATTATAAGTTGTACTTAGGGAGCAATAGGTGTTAGTTAGGGTATCATAGGAGGCACTTTGCAGACTATAGGTGTTAGTTAGTGTATCAGAAGACGAACTTAGGGAACTGTAGGTTTTAGGTTTGGGTATTAAAAGTTGTAGATAGGGTAAAATAGTTGTTAGTTTGGGTATCATAGGTGGCACTCAGGGAACCAGAGGTGTTAGGTGGGTATTATAGTTGCATTTTGCATAACATAGGTGTTAGTTTGGGTCTCATAGGTGTCACATAGGCAAGCATAGCTGTTAGGTGGGTATCATGGGTGGCTCTTTGTATCCTATAGGTGTTAGGTAGGGTATCATAAGTGGAACTTATCCACTTATCCACTTATCATAAGTGGAACTTAACTCTGGGGAGTTAGTGTTAGTTTGGGTATTATAGGTGGCATTTGTATAATAAAGGTGTTAGTTAGTTAGGGTATCAGAAGAGGAACTTAGGGAACTGTAGCTTTGGGTATTGTAAGTTGTACATAGGGAAAAATAGGTGTTAGTTTGGGTATCGTAGGCGGCACTTGGGGAACCAGAGGTGTTAGGTGGGTATCGTAGGTGGCACTTGGGGAACCAGAGGTGTTAGGTGGGTATCATAGTTGCACTTTGCATAACATAGGTGTTAGTTTGGGTATCATAGGCGGCACATAGGTAACCATAGCTGTTAGTTTGAGTATGCTAAGTGGCACTTTGCATACTATAGGTGTTAGTTGGGTATCACAGTTGGGACTTAGGGAACCACTGGTGTTAGGTTGGGTATCATAGGAGGCACTTTGCATACTATAGGTGCTAGTTTGGGTATCACAGGTGGCACTCGGTGGACAGTAGGTGTTAGGTTGATTACCACAGGTGGCACTTAGGGAACCATAGATGTTAGGTGGGTATCGTAGGTGTCATTTTGGGAACCGTAGGTGTTAGGCTGCGTGTTCTAAGTTGTACTTAGGGAGCAATAGGTGTTAGTTAGGGTATCATAGGAGGCACTTTGTATAATAAAGGTGTTAGTTTGGGTAAGATAGGTAGCACTTATGGAAGCACAGGGCTTAGGCAGCATAGGAGGCACTTAGGGAACTGTAGGTGTTAGGTGGGTATCATGGGCGGCCTTTGTATAGTACAGGTGTTAGGTAGGGTATCATAAGGGGGACTTAGTGAAACATAGGTGTTTCAGTAGGGACATAGGGAACATAGGGGTAGGGGGAGTTAGGATAGGAGGGAGG
>JAVHNC010082582.1:29314-42408 GCA_034782935.1 Micropsitta keiensis | reverse complement strand
GCAAGGAAAACTTATTTTTGTCTTTTCAATCTGATTTTAATAACCCATAACCACTTACCAAAACCAGAAAGACATTCTTATAGCCAGGCAAAGGATTCATAACTGCATTTTTTAATCTGAAATTTACTTTCAACTTTACAACCTGGAAAGACAAATCTGAAACCAAGTGCCATATTATTCATCTCTCTTGTTTTTACCTCGTTATACAAGTTTATTCTGGACATGTGTTGCAGTTTTTCACAGATCAATGTTGACAGATGAAATGCACAAGCAGTAGCACTGGTTTGTATCTTTTGCATGCAGCAAAGATCAACCTTGATCTAATCCTGATTTCTGAGATCAGTGAACTAAGGATAAGGATTTAACCATGGGAACATTTAGCACCTTTACATCTATGGAATTTTTTCCATAGGACCTTCCAATCCCATTTTAGCTATTGCCACGGGGCCATAAAACCCAACAACTCAGGCTTAAAGTCCAATACAGAAATTTTTATCTTCCTACTTCTTAAATTCTGAAAGTTCTGAAAGATGTTTTAAAGCAAATTTGAACTGGATCAGGGAACAACGAGCAACAGAATGAGTTTCTTAGCAGGTATGTGTTGCCCTGAGGGAAAGCTGGACAAAATGTTTGAGGTTTTTAAAGTTGCATTCATGACCCAATGCCAAACCTGGGCTGTACATATCTCAACAGGCCTGCCTTGAGATGAGGAAAGCATGGATCCCTATAGTCTGTTTTCATCTAAAAGGACAAAAAGTAATTTCCTATGTGAGGCAAAAGGGAACAGACTTTATTAAGCTGTTTCTATTTGAACTGGAGGCCTATGCATAATCTTCATAACTGGAAGAAAAGTGCCTGCAATTAATTTCCATTTTTTTCTTTTCAGCAAGTTCACCTTAGCAACGCTGTGAACAACTGTCTATCAACTAGGAAGCAAGAACCGATGCATGTGTTAACGTAAGGGAGGCAGCTTTAAATATTAAAGGATGGTTTACAGCATATGTACTTTGCATGTTTCATCTGGTCCTGATAGCTTAACACAAATCTTCAAATACAAATGTGACAAAGAAATGCAAAATCACTAGCATTTTATGTGGACAACTTCTACGTATCATTAAAGACTTGCTTGGGATTGGATTTGCAGAGCCTTGGGCATGTATGCTTGTAAGAAGATAAGAGGAAGAAGTGCCAGTCAAGCTAAATTTGCCATAAAATTAACCAGTTCAATTTGTTAAGATATTAGTTATGCTTGGGTTTAAACAGAAGTGGGTTGGATCATTCAAGGGAACAGACATTTATGCAAAGAATCCTGACTTGTGTATGCAGATCAAAATGGCATTTAATTAAAAAATATGCAGCTGTACTTGTTGTATAGCACAATATAAAACTTGGTGATTAAACAAAACTGCAGTTAAAGCACTGTGAAAAAAGTTATTCTATAATTACGAAATGTGAGGATATGAATGTAATCAGCAGTAGTTAAACGACTGACTTCATTGTTCACTGACTAAATTTAGAGCTAGAGCCTTATTTAAACTGATTTTCATTTATTCTAAATATAAAATTTCATAAAGATCTGAACTGAAGCACCACTTAAAAAACACACTTACAGCAAGTGATTTTTTTTTTTCAGAGCCAAGAAAAATACATGCCTATGCCTGGACTATGAGTAGCTCCAGCTTTCTGGAAACAAAACCTCAGGTATGTATTTTTTCTCCTGTTACTAACAGTCAGAAACAATAAGTTAGCAATGAAAAAAGAATTAAACCAGTATGGACTGAAAGTGAAAGCTGGTATTGCACATAAAAGACCCAGAATATTTACAGTAACATTTCTATTTGCATCCCACTTTGCTGAGTAAAACACAGATCACTTTCCATCCTTGGTTGCTTTCTTTATAATACACAACAGATAAGCCTTTTGAATACCAAGAATTTTTTTCATTGCTATCATTCTGAATTCTGACTGTGGAATGGATCAGACAACATACTGAAATAAATCCAGTATATGTACTAGCAAAACCCACAACTGGGATAAATCACTTCAGTCCCCACTTCTTGTCAGGATAGTGGTCATGGGTTGACAAGATACAAGTGAAACAGGAAATAGCTGGAATCAGAGTTTACAAGAGTTAACTTCATAAAAGCTGCTTCTCTGTGTGGGTACTGCAGCCTTTGAAAGCTGAAGCACGTTCCATAACAAGAAGGTGCATATATTGAGCCTTTTGCTGAGCTAGGAAAACTAGGCTGAGCCACGAATTATGGGGAACAGCCCAATATGCTGAAATAGAGACAATGACAAGAAAAGTTGATCAACTTTGGACTTTGAGTGAAAATGGCTAAAAGAAGAATGCAAAGTGAGTGACAAGTGGGATTAATCCAAGTGAGAGCCAAGAATGAAGTTGAGAATGTTAAGGAAGGCCATGACTTATTTTCTGTTTGTGTATAAGAAATGCTGAGTAATAAAAGGTTGCCTGTTGTCATACACCTTTATGCTCATTTTGGATCCTTCCTGTGAAAAAGCCCAATTCACCTATGTCCCCCTCACCACAAGGTGGCACATATGTACTCCCTATGATTTTTAACTGTCTCTACTTCATTTTTACATGACTTCCATTTTTACACAGAGGAAGGAGTAAGGGAATAAATGTAAGGAATGATAAACTGCATTATATTATCAAGCACAGACTACTAAAGGTATGCAAACTACTCTTAATACATGGGTTAATTCCAAACTTTCCTTGTTGCTATCATTTACTAAAGGGTCTGAGGTGTATGCACATCAACAATGTGGGAAATAAACAAGATAAGGAGGTACTGAAAAATTAGCTCCATTGTGTTTTATAAATACATTCACTGGAAATTCAACAGAACTTAAGGGTGAAATGGAACATAGACTTTGGGTAGCAGACTGGTGCCAAAGATGGAAATAAGTGTATAGAAGCAGAAAATCAGGAATATCTACCCATTATTTGATTCTCTGTATTTTAAGTCTGCTGCTCAGCCACTGGTTGATACACAGCATAAGAGTTTTTCTTGCATTGTGGCCACTTCTAGGGAACTAGGCTGTTACCTAGAAGTAATTTTTCTTTCATGTTGATAAAGACTGTGTTCGAACAGGTCTTTGAACATCCAAATATACATTCTCATTTTCACCTAGTGGCTGATGAAATAAAAATCTCACGATATAAAGATATATTGCATGATCTATAAATGGCCCCAGTACACCCTTTTCTACAGTACATAATGGATCCACGTTTCATATCCATCAGAAAGGCACTACACAGACTATGAATCCACCGAACTGCGGAAGAGATTTGAAAGCAAACGGAGATAAATGTGTGAGTACAAAAGAGAGAAGGAGGAATTTCTTAACGACAGATAACTACTGACCTAAACCAAGCACAGAAACACTAGCTAGTATGTGAAGCAATTCTATCCACATACCACAGAATATATGTTTTTACAAAGTAGATTCTTGGAGATTTAAAGTATAAACTATGTACATAGCTCCCTCTGATGACCACTGGACACGATACAATGCAAGTCTCCTTTTATTTTTGTTCGTGCATTCAACTGACAGCTGACTGGTTAAATTCTAATTGCTTCCAAGTGAGGTCAGCAAAGGTATTTATCGAAAAGGACTGAACAACAGGCTCAACACACACATGCACGCGCACGCATAAGCACATACACACCATCGCTCCAGCGTGTTGATTTATGGAAACAATTATAATTCTGGTGGAGTCTTTCTGAGCTGAGAAAGTTTGTAGCTACAGTAGAGTGTCTCATGTTGCAAAAAGCAGACAACAGAAATGGAGTACTTGTGTATCCAGCTCTTATCAACAGGAACAAGTAAGTTATCTGTCCTTTACAAGAACATTTAACAGTTTCTAAAGGCTAATAACTTTAATCTAGATGTTAAAAAATCATTAAGAAAACTATTTCTATTAATAAGCTGAAAAGGGCAGGAATAAAAAAAATACAGACTATGAGGTCTGTTGAAATCTGAACTAGAGAAAAGTTATGTGATAAATTGTGCTAATAGTGAATATATAGGTATGAAGTAATCAGCAGAATTATACAATGCATGAGAAAGTAGTTCAACTGCATTAATAGCGGATTTTTGCAAGGACTTAAAACTGAAGACAGAATTATGTTTACAATCAGTTTAAATGTCTGTTTATGTAAAAATTCGTGTGAGATATCTATTGTATAGACATCTGCATATTTTTAAAGTCAGCTCAGCATGTCATACATTTATGTATAGTAACTTTCAGTAGCATAATGTATCCTTGCACGTTTGTAACAATTGAGCATAAAACTTATACATGCACCTTTTCTCACAGATCTTTTACTTTCAGTGCAAGCAGCAAATTCAAGTAGTACAGAAGGTCACGACAACAAAGGTTTTTATAACTTGTGTCTTTAAAGGATATTCTGACTGAAGAGATATTTAAGAAGCTCTTCTATTTCACCACTAACTATTAAGGAATAACGATCAGAATTCTAGAAGAGGGAACAATCTCATTTAAGTGAATCTGTAACTCGTAAAGACAGAAGGCAGGTCGGTGACCTAAGAGCAACAGTCTACTTGAGATTTAATTTTCATTATGTTGTTCATGAACACCCAGAACACTGCACTATAATGCACAAATGGATACTGACATGGATCCTGCCAATTTTGCTCTACAGATCATACTTTTACATTATCTTTCTAATGGGCACTATATCTTTAGCTTGCAATGACATGACTCCAGAGCAAATGGCTACAAATGTGAACTGTTCCAGCCCTGAGCGACACACCAGAAGCTATGATTATATGGAAGGGGGGGATGTAAGAGTGAGAAGACTTTTCTGTCGAACTCAGTGGTATATGAGGATTGGTAAGCGAGGCAAAGTAAAAGGGACAAGAGAAGCAAACAACAACTACAGTAAGTAATATTTTTGCTTTCCCTATTTCTAAGATTTTAGAAAGTTACACATCATTTTCTCCTATTCCTTGATTAATCCTAATTTCAAAATAATTTTGTATAGTGTACTGAGCATTGTATAAGACAAGTTTTCCAATTAGTCCTACAGCAGGACATTTGTTATTGATTTTGAAATGCGTCATTTTAAATACTACATTGTAGATCTGCTAATGTATTAGTTACAGATGGTAACTATTAGCAAACAGAGAGCCTATTTTAACAAGTGAATTAAGGTTGTAAGTATGAAAATGTATAACCACAAACTCTGCTCATAAAATACTTATGAAACATTAAATCACATTTATATTGTTCACAAACTACCTAAAAGTTTGGTGTGTTAGAGTTAACAATTAAAACATATGCAATACTAGAAAGTTAAATGGAAAGAATTATGTAAACTCTCTTGCAAAATCTTTTAGATAGTTTGCCAAGCCAGGCACAAAATCTATTATAGTTTCTGCAGTTCATTATTACGATGATCATGATGCTGAAAAAATACTCTTTCCCCTTTCTTCCAAAACTATGACTCATCTAGAGAGAATGGACATACAATAGTTTGCAAAGCTCTACCAAATACAAGTTTTGAACTGGTAAAAGAATTGTTGCACTGATCTGTGTTTTTCACACAAACATTTATCTTCCATTTTAAGGCATCAATTCTACAGTCACTTTTTTTTGCCACTTTGGCTTTCATGTTACTGCAAATATAACATTTACTTAGAAAAACATGACATCCACTTGAAATATTATAAAGATACAACAGGAAAATATATAGGATTATATTGCATATTTCAAAACAGAATTGTAAAGAAAAGGAGGCAGAGATACGCTGGTCTAGTGTTTACAGCCAACTGAAAAGACAAATATATTTCCAAGGATGCTATTAAAACCAGTTTTTGTGTAGGTTGTATGTATTATTGTGCCTTTTATAACAGCAGCAGCAAAAGGAATCAATAAATCAAACTTCAAGAACTGTTAGTGTAATTCAGCTTTCAACTGAAGCTGACTGATTATTTTCTGTAAGAACAGCACTTTTGCATGCTAAGCGCCTGGCTAGTGGGCTTCATAATTTATTTCTTGCCTTCATGACTACATTAAGTGCTTGGCAACTTGCATGGCTAAAACCCCACTGACTAATGTTACTGTTCCTTTTAAAATTTGTTTCCATATGTCTCCTTTCTTCCTGCACTATTACGTAGTGAATAACCATGCTCCTCTGAAAGAAAACACATGGCCAGCAGCCAAATAATTTATTTGGTCCGTATTCAAGAAGACTCCCATTGAGTTTCAGGACATTGCTACAATAAAGATCCATAGGGCTAGTTTTGAAGTGAAATGTTGTTCCCATAAAAATCACTGAGAAAACGGATGCTAACTATTGAAATTGTTTCTTCAAATTTTGAAGATATATGAATATCAACAGTACCTTTTTTTTGTTTGTTTCCATTATTATTTACAAACACTTCACAGAGATATGACAGCACAGGGGAATGAATAATTACAAATTTGCCTTTTTTTGTTCCATGATGATGAAGTAAAACCTTTGTTAGTAAAGTAAAGGTTCTCAGTTCTCTGCAGGATGCTGGAGCACACTGACACCATGAAATGTTCTGTAGTGAAACCATTACAGGATATCAGATCATCTTGTGCTAATGGCAATCCATTTTCCTGTACTCTTCTGAACAGTTTATGAATATTTAGTCATGGTAATTAACTATTACAAATTATAGAAAGACAACCTAGTGTTGTTAAACCTTTCCATTTATATTGCAGTGAAAACAGTTTTGAATTCTTTTCTGGTAAATGCAACAAGTAGCAGGAGAAAAAACAATCAATACTTGAATGGTTTATCTGGTAACTGATGTGTGCTATGATGATCTGCCTCCCCTACATTCAGCTGAAGTATGTGGGAAGTCTCCCACCATCTTACGTTTATGTCTCTTGATGTAATTTATCTGTTGTATACTAGGAAATAATATCCAAATGATTTTGTTGGACAATAGGGAAATATAGACAAGGAGGACTGGAAAAATGTGAACACTGATACCTTGGATTTTCTGAGAAACTAAAAAACCAAATAGTATTCTGAGAAACATTTTTTTGTCATACTCTCTATTCAAAAAGAATATGGCTTTCTACTAAAATACCCATAAAGAAAAAAATTTATTCTATACGGGAAAAAACAAAACAACTAATAGACAAACACACACAAACCCAAACCCACCTGGAATAACACACTCTCCCTAAGCAGAATTTTTAACATTAGAAGACTAAACAGGATACTTATATCCAGGGGCTCTGAAAAGCATAATTTAAAAATCATAACCATTACAAAGTTGTATTAACCTGGGTGTTCAAATGTTCTTATTCTCTAATTTCTAGTTCTGAAAGTTAGTAAAAGGGAAATCACACCTGGTTCTCAGGATGGAATCCTAGAACAGTTACAGTGAAATTAATCAATGGGTACAAAAAGTGTTGCTCCAAGAATTGTCTTCTTATTTTGCCCTCATTTTCCACTTATATAATAAATAAAATGTATCCTTTTCCCTTCTGAATCACTAACATATGATACTAACATGAAAAAAAATTAAAATGATATTTTTAGCTATCATAACTTAAGCTTCATAAAGGAAGCTTCATTGACAGCTTTGCAAACAGAGTCAACTACTTGTTTTCAGCCCATGAATTGTGAAGCATGAATAATGTGAAGAGCAATTTTCACATTGAGAAATGTCTGTAGAATATCATCATCATAATTCTAGCAAGTGCCAAAATTCACAGAGCTTCTCTCATCAGTCAAGACTATAAATGTAAGACTGCCAAGATGGTGAGGAATTAGGGTCTTTGTATTTCAAACTTCTCTAGCAACTTACAGAACATATATACACATCCCATGAAAGGAGTAGCAAAAATAAATAAAGTGCTAAAATTTCTTAAGATTTTAATTCAAAAGCCGGTGTATTATATATATGTAGCCTGAAATTCCATGACAAAATTAAACATTGAATCAAATCCTCACTCACCAATTGCAATTACTCTGTATTTATAATTCACTTGTTTCAAAATGCATTAGAAGTTAACTGCTTAGTCCAATGTACAGCTTCAATGAAAGCAAGTTGTTGAATCCCATTTACAACAGTGATGCCCTTGTTAGGCATCCAAAGAGTATTTTTCTGTGCACATTTCACAAAGCAGTAGAGCCTTCTGGTGGACATAAAGGTGGTAACTCAGGAGTACGGTAAGCAAATTAGAGCACAGTGATCTCCACTAAGCAGAGGAAATCACTTTGCACCTGACAGCTTTGCTTTCATTCTGAACCCTAAAAGGCAGATTGAGAACTGAGAGTCCCATACTGAAAAACTAAAGCAAGAATTAAGAAGCTGCCAAGAGATTAGGTCACTCACAAAAAAAACCCTGTCTGCCATTAATCATAAATAGTTTTCTCTCTGACAGTCATTTATTATCCTTTGTCCAAGCCTAAACTATACGCTTTTTATTAAAAACAAAACAAAAAACAAAACAAATACCTTGTTCATGTAAAATATTCTACATGGACACACAAAACAGACTTCTTGAATTCATGATTACAAAAAGTGAGAGTGACTGAACAAATCTTGGAGATAATGCAGCAATTTGTTAACTCCATCTTTGAGAGAAAATAAGTCTCTCCTTATTACTGCTTGCTTACCCCTTTCAGTTTGTGCTCATGAATTTTGACAGATTATATCTGATTCTGTTCAGAAAAAAAAAGGGCAGCAAAAATCAGAGTTTATTTTGACTCTATCAAGAGGATTTACAGCTAGCACTGGATGATGCTTTAGGACTTTCCACGCTCTGCTGCCTTTGGAATCTCATTTCAAAGACTTCAAAGGGTCTCTAAGTTACTAGAAAAGCCTTCCTGGAACCTGAATCCTAAGATGTCTGATCCTATCACAGTCCATGTGTGCTCTAAAGCCAGAAAGTGCCTATTTCCTCTTCTTTTCAGTGGATAAAACCAACCATAAAAAAAAAGAAGGGGGCGGGGGGAGGAGAAGAGGGGAGGGGAAGAGAGAAAGAAACAAAATAAGTCTACTGACATCTTGGGCAAAATCTTTATTTTAATTTTTTCTCTGGGCAAAATACTTCTATTTTGATCAAAATCCAACAAGTCAGTTTTCAGCAATATTAAATGAACTCCAACTCAGTTTTGTTCAAACCTAAACCCTAAATCATGACAAAATAAACTTTATATGAATCTTAGTAGTTGCAGTTGAATACTCAAGCTTGCTTAGAAATCAAAATTATTTCCAAGAACATTTTATACATGCTTCTTAGAGTAAAACAGATATTGGACTGTGCATGCTATGCCACTATATAAATTTTTATTTCTGTTGCTTAAATACATATTACTTAGAGGAGCAGAAATACTCAATATCTGAAAATCAGCTATTTCAAGGCAGGTACTGATATTCAGTTAGGGATTCAGTTAGGGATTCAGTTAGGGTATGTTCCAACCAAACAGGAAGTCTGCCTTTGCAACTGCACTCTTGATTTTTCAACAGGCTGCTGGTTCAACCAATACAGTGGCACCAGAAGAAAACCTTCACTAATGTGAAAGTGCTCTTGCTTCACATTAGTATTCTGCTAATCTTTTCAATTATAAGAGATTTAATTCACTGGCAATCTATGTGTATCCTCTCAAAACTTAGCCTACAGTGCTAAGGATTACTTTCTCTCTGCAGTGACTAATCAGATCTAAATATAACAGATCTCCCTGATCCCTCTCTAGCTCTTTCTCAAGCACTGGTTGCAGATCTAGCACTCCTCAAAGTTCAGCACAAGAGACCCTCTGCCTATATTTTAATCACAAATCCCAGCCTTTCACCATCAACTGCTGATGAAGATGAGTTTTAGCAAAGATACAGATAACAGAAGCAGCTGAGTTATACCTGTCTTACAGCTTCTACTGACTTTTCCAATAAGAGTACTCTTTGGGAGAAGGAAAAGAACTGAGTGAGTAAAATCCTGAACCACTGCAGCAAGACTCTTCAGATCTCACACATCAATGTCAAAATCAGTGCTCAACTGACACAGTATGACACGGGTACCACAAAACACAATTAAAACTATTCATCACTTTGTCTGTTCCATGGCATTTACCAACTTAAAAATATGTGCAAAGTCAGAACAGCAGCAATTCATACTTTTTTCTTCTCACCATGAATACAAAATGATTGCGTAAGCTCTATGAGGGGAGAATCAAACCTCTGGGCACAGGCAGCAGACTCAAGTTAACATACACCAACAGGGTATGTCATCTTCTTGTCTGTGCTTCAAAACTGGGGTAAGAGCTAAAGTCAATAGGAGCAGTGAAAAACATATTGAGATTGATCAGAAATGAGAAATGGAACCATCAATCAAGTGTAGCAGCCAACTGCAGAAGCAGTTACAGGATACATTTAAAAGATAAATTGCAGCCCCTTCTCCCCCACAGCTTTTTCTTCCCCCCATTGTTTAGAACTTCTAAAAGTACGAAAAACAAAAATAAAAAAATCAGCACTGTATCATTAAGCAGTTATTGCTCCATCCTGAAGAAATGTGCTGAAGTGGTCCTGACCTGAGACTCAAGAGATTTGAGGCTAATCCAAAGTTTTAAGCAATTTGCTTACAGACTTTGGGAAAATTCTTCAAAGTCTCTGTGCATCTATGAAAAAATAGATGGGTAAAAAGCTCTGGGTAAAAAGCTTTAAAAGTTGTTAGTGAAAAAGCTTCCAAACCTACAAAAGAACTGTGTGCTAATGTTGAAGATATTAGATACATTTACCATAGAATATTGATTGACTAATAGAATATAACCAATATAACTGAAGTCAGTAGCTAGCAAAAAAAAACCCCAAAACCAAAACACAGAGCTCAGATGAATCTTAAAGCAGTGATTTTCCATACAGGCACACAGTTTGGCAAAACCCCCCTAATTCCTTATACAGTCAGTCTTGCAAAACAAAACCAGTTATCTCCCTTTCCAGCTTCCAGCTTTCTGTATTGTTTGAGTATCTGAAAGTGATTCTTTTAGATTTCTAGGATCTCAGAGTACAAACAAACCTGGGTTTCCTCTCTATGTTCCTTAAAGCTTAGAAGACCAAGACATCCTAATGCATATAATTATACTTTTCCACACTACAAGATGTATCGACTAGTAGTATATTTTGGAACACTTTCCTCATCAAAACAGTGTAAGTTTAGGCAAATGAAGGCTGTTACTCTTCTTGGGTGGCACACTGCTTTCATTGCATAATTGACTGTCTATGACTATATTTGGCAAATGCATTTCAATTGTCTTTTTTGACCTTTGACTTTATTTTTAATTTTTATTCTGAATAGGAGCTGATGGAAAGGTCAAGTTAGCCTTCTGGTGTATGCAATTTAGAAACGTCAGTGAGAAAAAGTTAACAGTGAAAATTCCTATGGCAATAACATAATAGAGGTTAACAATCATAGCACTGAATTGTCACACTTTAAAACTTTCAGAACACATGACATCATTTCTACAAATGGAAAAAATTTCCTGTAACAATTGGTGCTGAAAAGTTGGACGTGGATATTCACAGCTGTAGCCCACAACTGCAAGCAAACACACCAAAACCCAATAAAAATACCAATGCAATCAATACGCTGTCTTGACTATTATTTAGCTTTTGAAACAAAGTACAAGATGAGGATTTTACATTAATCTAGTACCTGCACAGTTTATCAACAGAAGACTAATATTCTAAACAGGCTGAATCAGACAATGAGGTAGATTTCAGTTAACATCAGCAAAGCTACATCAACTAGCAAACACCACTCATCTCCATCACTTGAATCAAAACACTTCTGAGTCCCCACATTACCTGTGGGGTTTTTTTCTGAAGGAGTTTCGTAGCATTAGCACTTCTACCTTTAAGAGCACACATACCTTACCTCCTCTTTTTTGTAAGCTGGCTTGCTTTCCTTTAAACGTGTTAATAGACACTGGGAGGTGCTATAGACTATAAAAAGAAACTGATCAGACTTGTTCTTAGCCACTTTGATACCTTAGAATTTCGTTATTTTTCTAACTAGAAGGTAACGTATTTTAAAACAGAAAAAAACCACACCTGCTAACAAGCAGCATATTTTCATTAATAGCCTGTGCTAATTTCATAACTTTTTATTATGACCTTTATATGTCAAATGGGATTTGATATTTCAATCAGAAGTAACTGTTTGCAGCAAAATAAAATAATGAAATAGATAACTTTATGATTGTTAAAACCAGAAACTATTACAGATGAACATACATATTATCTAGAGCTGAATATACTGGGGTTGAAAGGTATCTTGAAAGGCTGCGATTCTGCTGAAGTCCCAGAGCTGCTCAAGTGACCTGGTCCTGTAGTTCTGTGGGCTGCTTGTATGCACAGCAGCTGTAAGCGATGTAGTGGCAAATGTGATGTTTTGATGTTTGTCAGGTGTGTGAAAATGCTCACTATAAGAGCCTTCTAGCTTCTTCCAGAACACATGCACCACATCACATAGTGATGAGAGATTTTTTCCCTTTACGTGGTCCACATGAACTCTGGGAGTGGTAATGTTCAGGTTTTCCAGCTAGCCACTAAGAGGATGGCTTACATAGTTTCTGCAGAAAAGCCATTGTGAAAAGCAAGAATTGTACTCCCTGACAGAATTCTGAAGTAAAATAGGAAGGATAGCTGAATCCTAGAGTGCAGCCAGTACTAGTACAATTGGAAAGTGCAGTTTTCACCAGCAAAAGCAACTTCAATTCTACCACGCTGATTTATTTCCTTTGGAATAGCCTATGTGGCTGAGGGACTGCATATAATGTGTAAGATAATACAAAGAAATCCAAGCAGTTCTTGAGAGCTTACTGGTGAAATCTTACAAGGATTTGGAGAACTAGCTATGTAAATGCAGCACAAAATTATTCAAATAACAAGACTTGCTTATTATGACCACTTTGCAACAAGAAACAGATTTCTGCTGTGGGAAAGGCCAGTACAAGATCTTCCTTTACATTTGCTTATGCAGGTTAACTGCATCTGAGAAGCCCTGAAGTCATCACAGCCATATAACTTTCCAATGCTACAGCAAAAAAATTGTTATA
>JAVHNC010082400.1:5700-23758 GCA_034782935.1 Micropsitta keiensis | reverse complement strand
GCAGCACTCAGTTGCCTGCTACACAGTATTGCTGCACAGAGTGGCAGTGGTTATTTTGTTGTGCCTGTGAATATTCCAGCTCTAGTCTCTTCTGCATTAACAGACTGTGCTTTGGACCTGGTTGTTGTCACCAAAGAGAGGTGAAAAATGTAACCTTTCCCCAGCCATGCCTCTGCATCCAGCCTGCAGAATGGCCTCTTCTCAGACCAGAATATATCTTGGCCTCTATGTCTCCCAGAATTACTAAAATTTCACTTTAATAAATATAAATGAATGAGTCTGGCCACACTTGCTTGATTTCTAGGTTAAACTCAGCTCACAACAGTGGCTGGAGATAATGCAAGCTCAGAAAGGGGGATACATTTCCTTAAAACAAGTATTACCTTAGATACCTGTGCTTGGCAGTAGAACTACTCATCAGAGGAAAGATCAGTGGGGTTTTGTTCCCTCAGGAATGTGCCAATGCAGTATATTCTGGCTGGGTTATTACCTCACCGTCACTGAAGCTGGAAGGTGTAAGGGTTTTTCCCAGATCTCAAAGAGAGGGAGTGCCTTGTCTGCTCAGACACAGCACAGTTATTATCCAGAGCATTCATTTCCTTTTAAAACATGAATAGTTTTATGCAACCAGTAAGTGACAGAGGGTATGAGTAGGTTAGTTACTCATAGGGGGTTTAGATATAATAAATAAGAAAGCATGTCTGGTTTTGTCATTGCCCTCACTTGATTCTTGGGAAGTATTGTTTTCTGCTCTCTAAAGAGACACTTCAATTTGAGCTAGTCCACAGTTTTGTAGACAGAAGCAGATACAGGTTAGTCTTAAGCCACGATGTGGAGTTCATTTTTATACATAAACATAATGGACACCTATTGCATTTGTTCCAAGAGGTGAAAAGTCTAAGGAGGAGCTTGACTTAGTGAGAGAAGAATGGATAAATATAATACAATATATACAGTATTACAATAGCACAACATATACAATAGAAGTAACGAAGTTGCACACACCACAGCTTTGTCTGTCTGCCCTCAGAAAATCACATACTACATTTTCCTTTTTTTTGAGAAGCTCTTGTTTAGGGATACAACTGACATTAAATGACGTGTAACCACAGATCAGACCCAAGCTCACCCTCTCTCGTCTCTCAAATCTACATACAAGCATATGGGTTTGCTGTTATTCACCAATTCTAGAGTGAGGCTTTTCAAAGCAGAAGTAGACCCTGGTTTTGGTTTTAAGGAGCTGAAGGTGATGCCTGTGTTATTTGAGAAGGATATGAAGCCATTCTTTAGCTGCAGTTACTCAGACTCCAAAGCCTTCAGAAAAATCAGGGCAAAGAGTTCCTGCCATCTTTCTGCCTCCAATGAGCTTAGTCAAGGAGCTGCTTCTATGTACACACTCAGCAAGGCTGCGCCTTATTAATCTGGTTGAAGTGTTAAAAGCTTGTGAGCAGCTACAGAGACAAAGCTAGGTTGATGGATGCTTTCTCTTGTGCTCTTATCAGTGTAATGCTGCTTGCATGCTGAATGCTTTTATTTCCATCCCTGCACCCTAATGCTGCCGATAGCAGTGAAATATCATTATTTTCAGAAAGCTAATTCCAAAAAAGAAAAATATATAAAAACCAAAAATCAGTAATAAGATAGAGACATATGACAGAACTAAAACCATCCCTCACCTGAACTCTGCTCCAGGCCTGAGGAGTATGACACTAACCCCGGTTTACATCCTAGGACGGTCAGAAGAATTTGTCAGTAGAGGAAGAATGGTTATAGCTTTTATTAACGCTGTTCCCCTGCTCACTACATTTCTTCTGCCTACAGCTCAGTCCACAGCTTGCTGTTAGCAGTGTACCGTTGCCTGACCTCTATAATGCACTAATGCTAGAAATGAACAGGAGAAACACCACTCTTCAGCTGGTTCTTAAGAACGCGATGTTTGTACTGTGATGCACAAATATATATTCCTTTAGTCCAAGCTGAATATGTGATGGTTTGATTTCCACGTTTTTTATTTTTTTTCAAATAATTACAAACCCTAGTTGGATTATATTCTTTAAAGGTTTGTGAAACACATGGATGGTTACAGGAAAAACTTAACTAAGCTCATTTCTCATTAGAAAACGGAGTATGAAAACTCCAGCCATGGGGCAGGAGTAACAGAGATGAACAGCCTTTAATGATTATTTTCACTGTATTAAGTGTGAGAGAATTCAACCAGAAGATGGGTTTTTATGAAACCATGTTCAAGTCATTTTGCTGTCAGCAGAATGTTGATGTCTCTGTGCTGCATCACCCAGCACTGAAAACGCTTCTGTCACAGTGAAGGGCCCTTTAGCATGTCTCAGGATTTCTAACAAATATTGTTCTCACAATGCAAATACTTCGTCCTTTCTTACTCAGCTTTTTGAGATAAAATTTCAGAGTAAGAATCACTCCAGAGCAAAGAGAAAATGGAACACAAGAACTTTGCTGAACGGAAATAGGAAGATAAAGAGCTAAGCAAAGAAAGTCAGTAGCCAGTAAACTGCAGTTCAGAATTCTTATTTTCTTCAGTATAGAAAACCTAAGGTGAAGAGAAAATATTTGTTACTTTTTTGAGGCTATTGAAAAGAAAATATAACTAGGCAAACCTGTTTTAGTAATGGAGTGCTCCATTTAGTCACAAAAGCCTCAGTGTTGCTTTTTCTTGCAGAGCTATTATTTTTTCTTATATAGTTGTTGGATCTGACCTTATAATCTAAATGAAAATCTGTAACCCAAATGATCTCCCAGGGAAGTTCAGAAATTCAGTTAAGCCACAGTATTTAATGAATAAAGTAGCATTCTACTTTTGCAACAGTCTTTATTTAAAGATTTAAATGCACTTTGAATTACTTTAGTAATCCAAAAATGCATCTGCACTGGTAAACAAAAGTATTGCCTCTGCTTAATTCATTCCAACACTTTCAATACACCTTTACTACAGTTCTCTCAGATTCTAAATTCCTAAAACTGCTGCTTCAAAAGTAATATAAAAGTGGACTAGAAAATATCTCAATGTTATTCCATTTAGGCTGATTCCTAATTCTCTATCACCAGGGATATTTTTTGGTTTTGTGGGTTTTTTTGTTTGTTTATTTAGTTTTGTTTGGGTTATTTTGTTTGTTTGCTTGATTTCGGTTTTAATTTCCTCCCCCCAAAGCATCTTTTTTAACTGACTCAGTCTTCGTATGTATCAATACACTACTTCCATGCAGCATATGGGTTAAATTTTAATCTCATTAAATTTACATAAGTGATTCAAATGCACACTATAACTTTAACCCTGAAATTCTATTTCTGCGTGTTTTGTTCCTCATATTTTCATGATCAGCTTCTTATTTATCTGACTAGATGTGACTCATGGTATTATTTTTTTTTAGTACTTTAGAGTTTATGCAGCAGTTGCCCGTGCAGATGTCTGAGCATATTGCTGTGCAAACCCAATATGAGTTCCAGGCTTTTAACAACATGGCACTGGGGTTTTCAGAGAATAATTTTTTGAGTAAACAGTTTTTTCTTTTTATGGTATTATGCAAATTACATATACTCAGTGCTGAAATAAAATAGAAATCTGCAGCTATATTATGAGTCTAACAGCAGGCAGTTAGCGTTACTTACACTGAGTATACCTGTATATTCATACTGGTTCAAGAAATGGAAGAAGAAAAGCAATGCAGAAAAAGGAAGGGGAAGAAAATTAAATGAGCTGTAGCAATAAGGAAAGAAGCAGAAAAGTGGACAGAAAAGGGAAAAACCATAGGAAGGGAAATAGAACTTTATATAACATTTCATATACATCTATGCAGACGTGTATTTATTAGGAAACCTCTGAAGTATCTGGAATTTGAAATGAAAGTTTAGAAATAAACAAATTAATCTGAGTAAGCTCACAAGGGAGAAGAAAAGAGATACATTAATCAGAAAATACACAGCCAAAGCCCCTGAAAGAAAACATCTAATATGATCACGAGTTTCACTCTCTTAACCTGCTGACCTGAGAAAGCATCTCAGAAAGGTGCATTTCCTTAGAAAACTTAGTAACTTTTTTAGTTATTTTTAAATCACCACTTGAAAAGGTTTCTAAAAAATAAATCACTTATTTTTAAGTGTATTTGGCTCTCTGAAGAAAAAACTGTTGAAGGATGTGTTTCTGCAAACCTTTACTGGAAAGAATTTTCCATGTTGTAATTGAATACAGCAGCACAGATTAAGAAATCAGAGGAAAACAAAACCTTAAATTTGGGAAAAGGGAAGGAAAGGTTTTTCAGTCAGGGGAAGAATCATGATGATAAATTGGAAGATCCTGAATTTAACAGAAAGTTCCAATGAAGAACAAAATGTACAGCCAGAAACAACTGAAAATATTATCAGTTACTTGATAATGCATTAGCCGATTAACATTAGGAAACAGATAAGCAAATCTGTTGATAAACTGGAAAAATAAATGAGAACGTATCAGGGTGTTTAATGTATGGACCTCTACTCTTCACTTCTATAAAGCAAATACTTAGTAACTTGAATCTGATTCAAGTTTTTATGACAGAAAATGTTCTCTTTTCTCTGGAAAGAGCATCACCTGTATCCTAACAAGAAAACTAAATGTTAAGTGCATGGGACCAAATCCCCTGCAGCACAGTCATTAGAGTAAGCCTCTCCTTGAGGGAACAAAATTAGATAAATATTTAGACAACAATACTACTGAAAAATTTATAATTAAATGCCAGTGAAGGTAGACTGACTGCAACTGGCAAAACCAATTTGTTTTGGTTGGTGGTTTAGAGCCTATTGAGAAAACTTAGAAATTGAATTAAGAAATGAAAGTCTTTGGAAAAGCAGTCTCATAACCACTTTAAAAGAAAAATGAGCTTTAATGCCACTAAAATTAGTTTAAAGGAAAAAACCCAACATAAATCCGTTCTCCTGTGTCTAAAGTCTAAAAAATACAATCCTTGTCTCCTTCCTTGTAAGATACATTTACCAGTTGTAGGAGCTTGCTGCATTTAAAGTGTTCTATTTTGGTTACATCACAAGCGAGATGGTAAGTTGGACTTAAATACCTTCCCTTTTTGGTCTTTGATAGCTTATCTATTTGCTTTTTGGTTTGGGATTGACATATTAATCCCTAGTCAGGAGAGAATTAATTTTAGTGGTGGAGACTTTTTAGTAAAGATTTACCCTAAGTTTTTGGAAAGCCAAGAAATTGTAGAAAGAAAAAAAAATATAAAAAAAATCTTAGAGTCTGCTTTCATTTTTTTTATGGGAGCCAAGACTGTGTTATAGGTATATATCTTTTTTTATAACTATAAAATGTCCTTACCATTTTACTCTTTATTGCTTTACTGTATGAGACTGTGTTAATCTAAAACGATAAAGAATTTTAAAGAACACATGGTTGTGCACATATGAATAACTGCTTCTTCTGAAGGTTACACTTCACAAAAAGCTGTGGCCTAGTATGACAATTAATGTAAAGTAGTAGTTCTCATCACTGTTGGCTAAGACAAATACTATCACAGCAGTTAAAAAGCACAGTTCCTACAACAGTCAGTGAAAGCTGCCTATCAAATTATGTATCTCAAAAGGCTCAATAGGATTCTCCATGGTATAAAAGTGGAAGTGTTAGTAAATCCAAAGATGAAGTGATAAATTAGTACATTTAAGTGATACTTTTTTCCTCAGTAAATACCATTCCTTCCGGATAAAAATGGTTGCCAGTTGTTTGTCTTGGTTTTTTGGGAGGGATATTTTTTGTGTCTGTAATTATACCTATGGTAAAAAAAGGCTTATATAGCCTATGTTCATGTTTATAGAAAATTAAAACTTGATAAGTTCTTTTTCTCATTTCAGGTCAGGGCTTTATCTAATCATGATGTGTACTAAGCTGGATAATGACATCACAAGGAAAATTATTTTTTAATGGTCATCTATCTCCCACGATTGCAGGATATGGAAAGAATCAAATTTGGGTTAGACAGAAACAGGCAGGTGAAGGGAGCAAAAGGCATCAGCAATGTTTCTTTTCATTAGGACTCCATCACAATCACACTTAGTTTATGCTACCAATTACTGTGGATGTTAAAGCTGTGTATATCTGCATTAAAATCTATCAAAGTAGGAGAATGTATGTAGCTTTGCCATGCCAATTCCATGGTTTGTTGTTTCTCAGATTCTGCCATGCATATTTTCACTCTGCAACAACAGTACACCGAGTTACCTGGAACCTGTGAGCTATACATGCATAATAAAGAACTGAGTGTTGTCACTTTGTGAATTGTAGTTCTTTCATATCTTTGGTTCTTTCTAGGACGAAGTAAACTGTTTTCAACATTATTTCAACATTCTGCATGAGCACAGTAAGATATTCTGCATTTATAACAGCTTATATTGGTATACTGCTTATATGGCAACAATTTCTAAATAACTCTTCCAGTCTCTGGTTATTTGACATTCAGGAACACCCTGAGGATGAGATGTCTGCATTCAGTATCTCTTAATAAAACAGTTAATATGAAAGTTCATTTATGAATTAACTTAGCTACTTTGCTAATTAGTGAAATTTGCAGCATCTACAGTAGTCAGGAGACAAGCTGTATCAAGGCACAGTGTTGGGGTGGGTGGGAGAAGAAGTCTCCTCTTCCTCTTTGCAGAAATTTAATGCATATTTAAGCATACAGAAGTTACTTTAAAAATCTCCAGAATAGAAAACCAATATCTGCTTCATCTCTTGTTAACTGTGATTATGACCTATTTAACATAGAAACATTTCTAGTTTAAACTGGTAAAGCAGATACTGTTCTTACCTACAGTCTACTGAAGCAGAGTTTTAAGCTTTGTCTTCATGGATTCCCTGATACTCAAAGGGCTTTGACTGGTTCACACAGTTTTGCAAACAAAGTACTTGAGTAAACCAAATTTAAGGTAAGTGATATTTATTTTTCATACCTTTCTGCCCCAGTACTTTCTGCTAAGTGGAATTCTCCCTTCCCAATATGCTTCCTTCTCAGGAGAGTTATTGGTCATACATATTAAAAGGTAACAAATTCCTACTTTTTCTATTTTGCAAAATCACCCGAGAGCACCCCTCCCAGCAGAAATCAAGCCTCAAGCTAAAGCTGTACTATTGGACCAGTAAAAACTAAGCATTATTTGAATTGTGGTTGCTGGAAAATACCAGTGCTATTTCTTCTGAGAGATTTGTAATCTAACGAATGAAAGCAATTTTATTAGTCTGCAGCCACACATACAATTTATGTTCTACAGAATGATAGCCTTTAATAGCAACCTCTGTAAAGTCAAACATTAATAAGAAAAACATCTTTCTGCTTTCCAGAAAGCAGACACTACACTGATGTCAAAACAGCAACTTTAAAACAAGAGGCCAAAGGGATTATTGTATAATTTTCCATCAAGCTAAACACTGTCTGTGCACAGCATATGATTTTTCTTCATTAAGATTAGTATCATTTTGCTGTACTTTCCAGTACTTTCCATTTTAATGGTGTTTAATATGATTAGACCCCAGGAATGAGGGCTGGGGAGCAGGAGCTTTGGTAGGCGGTGCAATTATAACTTCTTTAGAAAACAAACTGAAACATTTTCAGTGAAAGACTTTGGCAGGAAAGACTGACTAACCAGATTTGCTTTTGACAAGAAGTTGACCCCATTTTTCTACTCAAATTTGATTTTATGTTAGCTTCGAAATATAGGTGCAGGGAAGACATCATTACTTTTCTACAGCAGAAAACAACACCAAAACCTGCAAAGTTACTCCCTTTAGGAGCAAACATATCTTAGTAAGGGGTAGGAAGGGTACAAAAAGTTGCTCGTTAGAATTTCTGCTACAGCTATTTTGCTTCACCTGAGTGATAACAGAAGATTACATTTTATGGAGCTATATTTATAGGAGTTCCACAGACAAAGGATCATAAATTTTTGTTGGCAGCCTAATTATACTTGCAGCTTTTCACAGCAGCGACTATCTGGAAAAGACAACTTACAGGGTCCAGGTAGTATATCTGAATTGTAGGTCACAGAATCATAGAACAGCTTGGGTTGGAAGGGACCTTCAAAGGCCCAACCCCTATGCAGTGAGCAGGGACATCTTCAACCATATCAGGTTGCTCGGAATCACATCCAGTCTGGCCTTCAATGTTTCCAGGGATGGGATGGCCATTTTTGGAAAAAAACCCAGGCAAACAGAAAACCAACAAGCATCCTTTTTATCCAAATATTCACTGAAATGAACAAACAAAACCTGAAAGTTCTGATTGTGCAAGTGTGACTTGGCTGCGGTGAAGTCCCTCTGGTACCATAACTTTTCTGTGTAATGACTCTGTAGAATAAGCATAATTGCTGAGATGTTAATGATGAGGAGCTGTGACAAAAGCAGTAAGGAAGTCTCTATTTTTGTAAAATTTTACTTTCATGCTTCCTTGACATTTTCTGCTAAGCTTCATTTATACACCTTGTTTTTAATTTCTTAATCATATATACCTAGCTAAATGAGAGAAACTTTTACATTATTAGCATGCCTACTTATATACTTAAAAATCTGGTGTTTGTAGTATTTTGTATACTTAGGATAAAAAAAGAAAAAGGGCATATTTCATAATTTACAGTCCTTGAGTGTGGGAAAATAGTGCTTTGCCTTGTGGTTCATAATCTCTTTTCCTTTGTCATTAGACCCTTACTTTTTTCTTTCAGCCATTTTTTTTTTGGGGGGTACTTCAGAGGAAAGAAGTTTTCAATAATAGAAAAACAACCAAAGAAACAAAATCCAACCAACCAAATCCCAAATCAGGATCACAGTCAAAATAAAGGATTTCTCTAGGGCTTTACGAAGTGAAATTTCAGTTACCAGCAGGTGATCAATTATCCTGTAAAACAAGCAGTAAATAATTTAATCTTTCCTCTCTTCTGAGAAACCCCTACAAAAAAGAGTGACCTCTGCATTTAGGACACTGGTTTTTAACCCTTCTATAGCATTTAAATAGATATTCATGAACTTAGAATTCTAGAGAATGATTAAGACACTTGGTGAGCCTTTAATAAAATCTCAGTTATAGATTTACCAACTTCTAATATGTTTTGACAGGACATATTTGATTTCATTAGTCTTGCATCAAAGCCTACCTCCCATCCTTACAGTCATAAATCAGGCTGCTAAGCACTACATACGTAAGACAGTTCCTCAGAGGTGGAGACACTGAAGAAGTAAGTGGGTATTTTCAAATCAGCATTACGCCTTTCTAACCAGTTGTGTGCACAACGTTGAAGATAATCGGCAGCTTAAAAACATTCTGTAGGTCTTATCCTATGAGATGGAGGAACTGTCCGTGTTTTTCATGAGAAGTACTGCTCAATTTAAGTTATACAGATGTATAATGAAGCTGGACAATTTAAAACATTACTCATCCTAACGGTACTTAAGGTTACATTATCTCTGCTGTCTAAGAATGTATAGAGTGCCACAGTATTGAAGATTTCAGGTAGGTTAACATCTTCACTCTACCCAGTAAACCCATGAATTTTATGAGCATTTGCATCATGTACTATCAGCATGAAATTCCTTTTAAACAGGAAGGCACATGTATGTACCAGTTTAAACCAACAGAAGGAGAGATTTCTCCATTTCACAAGAAAGTTCAGCTGCTGACAGCCAAGGTGTGGGAGATAAGGTCTTAATTTGTGTAAGATAGTGTCTTTTCCACAGCCTTCTTTCTCTCAATGTAAGTCCTTTCTTACTACAGGCTGGAAATGTGAGCAACTTGTAGCAACCAAGTAGCACCTTGACAGTAAGTTTGTGTTGAGTTGCAATTCATTCTGCAGTTTCAAAAAGAGATATGAGACACGCTATTAATTTATCTAGAGGAGATAAAGAAAAGTATGGGCCCCAGCCAACGAACACGTGCTGGGCACAGTGTTATAGCTCCTTGGAGGCATTGGGGTGGTGGTGTCAAGTCAGAAGTAAATGAGTGTAGCATGCTATTCGCGGCACTGGGGACAGAGACGTGTGCCTCTTGCTAGTCCTAAACTGTTTAAATAGACAAAATACCCAGGCAGATTTTTGTGATGATAGTCTGTTTTTAAGAGCTATATTCATGATATATTAAAGCAATTTCTGCTATGCTCTTTGTATGTATTTTCCTGCATCTTTCATGCTTATCTCATCAGAAAGCCTGCCATTGCAGACCTTCCTGGAAGTTTTTACAGTCCAAAGCTAAGTCGTATTTCTCCGCTCCTCTCGTTTTTTTCCTGTTTGTGTGCTGTCCATAGATCCCAGACTACTCGTCTGAAATACTGAATCAGATGTACAGCTGTCACTTCCTCGACATACTGTTCTGACACTACCTCAAGTGAAGACTGCTTAGCACACAGCTTTGCACATTCTCCCTCTATGACAGAGTCTGTGGCATCTGGCTGATGGATGAACTATGGCCTACAGAAGAGACAAGAGAAAACTTATCCAGTAAACTTGGAAGCTGTCCTGTCAACCAGAGGCTGAGAACAATGACCATGAAGGGCTACTTGGAGCACCTCAGCCCCACAGTAACCATTACTGTGAAGACACATTTAAGCTTGGTGCCAGTGCCCTGAGGGCGCTGACACGACCTCAGCTGACTCAGTCTCACATGGGACCTCTATCTGCTGGGTCTCAGCTCTTGGCTCTTGAATGACAAAAAACCACCACACCAAAAATCCCAAACCACAGTGGAAAATCCTGAGAGATGACTGATACACGCCTCAATTCCCAGGAGGTATCAATCAAGAAAAAAACCCAACCAAACAGGTTCTCCAGCCATAAATTGTGCTCAAGAACATCTACCTGGAAATTCATTTTCCAGAAAGTTAACTTTTGAGAACAAAACACATTTGTGTCCTCAAGGTGACAGATTTTCTCTAAAATGTGTTTGAACTGGCCTCTAGAGTATGACTCAAATCATATTAAATTTGGAGCATGCAACTACAAAGAGGTAGTTTTGTGACACAGAATTTGCGACCTAAGGATAAGGAAAGATACTCAGCAAAGCTAAGGTAAAAGAAAGGTGTTGAGGATAGAAGAAAGGCAGGTACAAACAGAGCAATAAGCAGTTTTCACAGCATATACCTGCCTTTCCGCTCGTACATGGTATAATTACTTCAAAAGTAATTTTAAAGTGGAAAAGCTGCTTTGAAGCTGTCCTCCGAAGCCTTCTTTTAGTTCTCCAGAAGCTTTCCTTTCTCTTCAAGGAGATTTTCCTCAGGTGGTTTAGTTAAGAAATGCAAACACTTTTGTGCAGTTTATTCTGACTGCTGGAGGTTTTAGATTTCAGGTAACTGCAAATTAGAGCCTAGCAGGTGCTGCTGAGCCTCTGACTGCAACCTTTCGTCCAAGCCCTTTAAACTCTGGCTCAGAAGGCTCTTAAACTTGAGCTGGACTAAGTTACCTAAACTGTTATTAGTATGTCAAATGACCAGATGGCTTTTCTACAGCAATAATCACCCACGGATTCTACTCATTTTTTTGTAGCTCAAAATTCATCTCAACTTTTCTTTAGCTATATGAAATTTACCTTTAAAATGACAACTATTTTCACCTGTAAAAGACCCAGCCCTAAAACAATATATTTATGGGCCATATACGACAATATCGTCTTCAGGACAGCTTTGAATCTAACTTATGACATTAGCAAAAGTTAAGTGCTCAAAATACACTGATGAAGCATTTATTAAAGCAACAGAAAGAAAATTTTAAGTTATTTGTAGTATAGCATTATAGACTGATATAGACTAAAGCTTCAGGTAAATGGGTCATTGTTTTTATTTTGTAGCCATGTTTTAAAGAGAAAAGAAGCCACCACTTGAACCAAAAATCAAACCTTGAAATTTGCCAATTTAGAAAGTAGCAAGGATCATGGGAAAGGGTCCTGCCAAAATAAGGACTAACAGAGGAGGAGCTGTGACTAAATCCTAGCTAGCAATCAAGTGCCACGCAGCCACTCACTCTCTCCCCTCACAGTGGCATGAGGGAGAGAATCAGAAGGGTGAAAGTGTAAAAACTTCTGGTTCAAAATAAAGACAGTTTAACCCATAAAGTAAAAGCTACACATGCAACCAAAGGAAAATAAAACAAGGAATTCATTCCCCACTTCCCACTGTCAGGCTCGTGTTCACTCACCATAAAAGCAGGGCTCCATCACATGTAATGGTAACTTGGGAAGACAAACGCCTTAAGTCCCAACATCCTCCACTTTCCCCAGTTTTTATGGGTAAACATGGCACCATATGGTATGGGATATCCTTTGGGGTCAGCTGCCCTGGCTGTGTCACCTCCCAGATTCTCCTGTATCCCCAGCCCACTCACAGGCAAGGCAGTGTGAGAACAAAAAAAGGCCTCGATGCACTGTTCAGCGACAACCAGAACACCCCTGTATTGCCAACACCATTTCAGTCACAAACCCAAAACATAGCCCCATACAAGATACTGTGAAGAAAATTTACTCTAGCCAAATCAATACAATAAACTTAGGTTCAAAAGTGGGCTTTTTTCTGTTTCCTCTTGTTTTTCATCACAAGCTTTGTTGATTGTCAGATAATTTTGTTTTCCTTCTCAATGAAGCATTGCATAAAGATATGTGTATTATGTATACACAACAAATACATCAAGGGTTTAATGTTAAATGAGAAGCAAAACCCAAATAAACTTTTAGGTCTCCTGAAATCCACTAGAAGGATCTCCTGCATCCAGAAACATCCTCATAACAGCCTTTACTCCCTCCCTGCCTTCTTCACAAACTTCTTTTTTCTAGTTCTCTAAAAGTATTAAAGAAGCAGGATGGTAGCTAGACTCCAGCTCTTGTCATAATCAAATTAAACAGATTTTTAGTAAAAGGGTATATCCACAGTTGCACACTATGTAAGTAGCCCTGCATGGTCCAGCAGGCAAAAGCCTGAGTTAAAATATACATGGTTCAAACAAATTTAAATAGTAAGCATTGTGGTTTCCGCACTCAGGGTACTTAAAAGGTATTTTATACACCCATACAAAGCTAGCAAATTAGCTTTTGTTAAACAAAATGAATGTTTTAATTTATGTTTACAGGTACTTCCTGTGAGTTTCTTTAACTACCCATCTGTGAAGAGGCCTTTATCAGCAACACACAATTTTGATCACACATCTGACAGTGAAATTCTTTGGCACTGAAACTGGTCTTAACAAGATTGTTATAAACATTAGCGAACTGGTTTCTAACTAGAAATAATCATATTGTCTTTCTTCAGGAAAAGAAGAATAAAAGTTGAGGTAGTAATTAGAAATTACTTGGCTTGACTCGTCGACTGGGTTTAAACCACGACAGTTAGAAAAGCTTGAATGGAATAAATCTTCATTCTAAAAGTCCTAAATATGCCACTGAAGACCTATTTCCACTTCTAGCATAAATGACAACTAATACCCAAGAGTAAAATCAATGGGAGAATGATGGAAATCCACCTATTCAAAGTTTACCTTGTCAAATATTGAAGGCACATGGCAGAGGGACCAGACGGTAAAGCATAAGAGACAACCTGCTCCTAAGACAGGGAAGGTGCTGAAGATCAGCCTTTAAAAAGACCAGAGAAGAAACTGCTGAGGAAAGGGCAGCTTGAGAGTTCTTAGAGAAACACAGGAAACGAATATTGTTTGCTCACAGTACTAGGAAAAATGTAGAGATTGATAAGATCCCTCTTGGACAGGCATAGCTGGCTTCACAAACTTAGTGGAAAAGGATGCTGAAAGACAATGGGAGGAGGTTAACCTACAGGGTTATAAATTGAGCGAAAAAAGTCTGTACTTTTAAAAGTTTTAATTATCGTGAACTTGAACATCTCTGATGTTTTGTAAGGAAGCTTCAATGGTTAAAGCAGCGAATTTGTGCACAATGCTCAAAATGCCATCAAGACATTCCAGTCATATATGAAAATTGCCATCATATCATGGGCTACTGGTTTGAGTCCAAATGCAAAGACCCCTCCCCAGTGCACTGCCTCTGATATTCAGTCAGACTACTAGACAGTCTGCAAATGAAAAACTGCAAAGCTGACAACTTAGAATCTTCCAGTATAAAATGAAGCTACCCAAGTTTTATTACATCGGTTCATTCTACATCACACAAATGTTCAAGGTGCTACCAATCTCACCCATTAAGAACGCCCAGCAAAGACCCATATTAGTGTTTATAAATTAAGTTCATATTAAAAATAAAACTCATTACAGGCAAAATAATATTCCTGTATTTAATTCTTCAGGAATAAAAGCAACATCTACAATATTGCCATCTCCTCCAAAAGACTTTTGATTTTAAAATCACTGTGTCATGCCGCAGAATAGGCAAATATTTTCTGTAATTCTTTCCAATCTTGTATTTCAGAACACAGAATAAATCACTGAAGTACTTCCCCTGCATTACTTTGCATATATATTGCTGTTCATTGAAAGATTAAAAACAAGCGGAACATCAAGCTGAGTAATCAAGAGTTGATTCTATGTCCTAGCAGTTAGCTTGAAAACAAAAAGCTGTCAAACAATCAGCTGTGCTTTTCCTGTGGTTTGAGTTACAGAACCCTGGGAATTCACACCAGTATGCTGTATCTTCAATGTGGGATATTTTACTCTAAAAGTTGAGGATTGTCATATTTGATTATCTATAGAGTCACAGATTCCACACCTACAGCAGTTGTTATACTCATGCTTTAAATTGTTACTGTTTATTTTTCAAAATTAAAGATTTAGATTTACCTTGAGTTGTATTAGTTGAGGACATAACCATAATCTTGTGGATAACCAACTAAATCAGGATTAAACAAACAGAAGCCACTGTACTTGTACTGGTTAGAATCAGAGTGAATTCAGCAAGAGGCTCAGTTTATCTTTTCTCAGGAGAAAAGAGAATCCATAATACTTACGAGTTTGCAGTAACATTAAGACATCATTTAAAACCCACTTTTTAATTTCAACTTGAAAAAAACCTTAGTTTTAGAGTTTAGTTTCAGAGCTTAGTTGTTTGGGGGGTTTTTTTCATATAAATTGAGAACAAGTGGGAAAAAAAATATCAGTTAATCATACAGTCTTTTGATTAAATCAACTCGAACAAATGCCTGTCCTGTAAACTGTGATTACTCTTCTTTGCCTTTTTTTGGGATCAATATTCTTACATAAAAATGTACTGCTGCAGGGGATTTGATATTCTGATTTTCATTGCAACACACTGAACCCTTAGAAGTTCTTACTGACATTATTTCTAAAAACAGACCTCCGTGGATCTACTCTAAAAAAACAGATACTGAAATGTTTCTGGACTTTGTCTGAAAGCTGTAATCCTGTATTGACATTAGTCCCATTAACAACTAAATACATGAGTTAGAATCATAGAATCATAGAATAGTTTGGGTTGGAAAGGACCTTAAAATCATCCAGTTCCAAACCCTCTGCCATGGGCAGGGACACCTCACACTAAACCATGGCACCCAAGGCTTTGTCCAGCCTGGCCTTGAACACCACCAAGGATGGAGAAAAATGGAGGTCAGAGGCCTTACCATTAAAACAGTGCTTGAAGATTTTTTTAGACCTTTACCACCACAGGCTGATATTTGTCTGCTCATGGCCACAACATTTCCACTGGGTGTGGATTACCTTTGATGGGATTGAATAGGATTGGATTGGACAGGGAGAAACAGACATAGTGGCAAACTATGCAGTGCCAGCAAAATCTAATTATCTGCTTTTCTGATTTTAATCTCACAGTCTTTCTTTGTCTTTTAATCATTTCCAATAAACATCAGTGATTCTTTAGTCTCTTCATTATGTTTTCTTAGAAGATAAATGGGAGTCATGGATTTATATCTGCTATCAGACAAGGTTATGCTCTGATTTATAAGAGGAGACAAAATTATGCAGTAACAGGCATTTTAGATAGGATACAAGAAGTTCCTCTTTCCTATTGCCTAAAGACTGGAATAATTTATTTATTTTTGTGAACAGTGATTTTCACTGAGTCCAAATGAAGTGAATTAGTTGAGGAAAACTGTGAAGGATCTAGAGAGCTTGGGACCAATCCTTCATTAAATTATAAAACTGTTCACTCTGTTCTCATTTGTAAGAATAAGTGAGTATATTGGACAGATTTCTAAAGGGTTTAAATCAGTGAAACCCATCAGACTATCTCAACATTTGGAATTTGCTCTGCGATTTGACTTCATTGGCTTCTGCTGAGCACGACTCCTTCCTAATCCTCTGCTCTGCCTTCTGTCTCTGTTTCCTTTTTCTCTCTCCCCCTTTGTCAATAAAGGCATAACTTTTTTCCACAGCATGACTCAGAATTTGAAGCAAGGTCTTGGTTTACCTCTCCCCTCAGCCCCAAGCATTCAATTCTACAACTGGCTGCTTGTTCAAATATGTGGAATCAGAGAGATCTTAAACCCTGCCTTGTAGTGTTAAATTTTTTTCCCTCTCCAGTGCACTGTCAGGGAGAGCCACATCTTTGCTTTGCCCCTGTAAGCTGCATGAAATATTTGGTTCCATCCATGGAATGGATGGAACAATTCCTCTTGGAAAAATCAGAAGGCTGTTGGAAGCCCTTACAATTATCTGCTGGTGAACACAAAGAGCAAGAGTGTACATTTAAAAGCTTTTCCCTTCTCAACTAAGCCCAGGAAAAGTTAAGGTAAATAGCAAATGGCCTTTTTCACCCCAGCACTTATATTCAGACCCATGTTTCTTGTGTAGGAATGCAGCAAACCAAAACTGAGTTCATGTTTGTCACTATGATTCCATCAGAGGTTTTGATATGAAGCTTTTCTTCTGGGTGAGGGCAGAAGAAGAGGCTTAGATGGGAATATCAAGGGCATGCCTTGCTGCGACTTGAGAAGATGCAGTCTCTCCCATTGTTGAATGTTTTCTAAAGGTAAGCTTAAAATAAGGATGAAATTCCCATCAAAATGTTCAAACCTCCAAAATGCTGCTTCTGTGACTCCAGCTGGGAGTAAGAATACAAGCAGAGCTGTTTTCTCTTACTTTGTAGTCTCTGGATTGGAATACAAGAAACAGCAGGTGTTGAGTCTTCAGTTTTCACAGCTAATATTAGACTTGAAACAGTAACCAAGAAAGAAAAGCTTGAATATTTGGATTGATTCCACAGAGAATAAATTAAATTTATTGTTTATAAAAGATGTCCTTGTTGCAGGGAAACATTTAATTCACTGGGAAAAAAAAATAACTGAGAAATTAAAAGCAGCAAGAAATGCAAGAAAAAACTTAAGCTGTGACTGTTTGTAAGGGCATTAAGGTGCTCATCAGAATATTGAGATCATAAGTTTTTCATCTTTAAAGGAAAATAAGTTATCAAATGTTACGTGTGTATGCATATATAAGTATAATTTGGGTATATGGATACATAATGTGTTTGAAACAGGCTTCTCAGGGAGTTATTAATTACAGATTTTCTACAAAGATGGGAGAAAACGCTTAAACTCTTTTTGACGCTTTAGCACTTCTTTTCCCATCTTAGAAGAGGTCCCCTAAAGCAGTAAGAGCAAAATTTAATACCTCTGTGTGACTTTTAGAAACACCATAGTTAATATGACCAGCTGGAGAAAAAAAATATTCAAAGGTAGTGAACATGCCAGATATTTCAGGAACAAACAGAAATGAGGAATAAAAAGAGCCAACACCAGGATTGTTTGTATGAGATGGATTTCTTTTTCAGAACTGGATTTTTAAGTTCATTCTGCTCTGATAGCATTAAAGAGGATTGGACCCAAAAGTTATGCCTGGATTGCTGATTGAAGCTTGCCTGAAGCTGCTCCCTGACACTAAGGCCAAGTGGCATGGAACAGCCTGTATCCATATTATTAAACTCTCTTACCCTGCAAAGTAGGGTGGCTGCAGCTACACTGCACTTGGGAGCAGTTCCTGGCCTAAGCTAACTTCTGAACTGTGCCTGAGAATCATCTGTGAGAGCAGTGTGTGGCCAAAAGCAAGCCAGGGGGCATTTCAATAATTTAACAATATAAATAATCAAGT
>JAVHNC010082317.1:75079-87033 GCA_034782935.1 Micropsitta keiensis | reverse complement strand
TCTGAACAACATACTCTGAGCCCCAAAAGCAAACTAATAGGCTGTTGAACACTTTGAATCTCCTCCTAAATGGTATTCAATATGAAATACAAATTAGCTATGACCTCTCACTTCACATGTCAGGTCATTTAAGCCTATGATTGCTCAATTACCTGTTTTTCTTAGATATGTTATTAATCAACAGACTATCCATGACATGCTTTCATAAATCATTCTAATTTGTCCATTCTGTCTAGCTAAGAATAATTTAGGCTTCATACCACATCTCATGTATCTTCTTAGAAAGGTTATATGTTTTTTGTCTTTCTCCAAGATGATGAAATTGTGATTTCCTAGTTCTGCATCTGGGTATTTTGGGTTAATTTTTCTTTAGATAGCTGCTTTTATCTAATCTATAAAGTTTGATGAAACACTGTTTATGGTGCATTTTTTCATGAGTCTTTTTTGTGGTTGACAGGGAAATTTAGAGAAGAATTTAAAGCAGCATTTTCTTGTTGCATCTTTGGCATTCGCAGTCACCATGATGAACGGCTCACCAGAGGTCATGCCAGTACAGAGAGTCGGAAATCCTTGACCACCCAGATCAGCAATTTTGACAACATTTCAAAACTTTCAGAACACATTGTATTGACCAACATAAACACAATTCCAGTAAATGGTACTGCACCTACTGGTAGTATACTTGTCCTTGTTTCTTTTGAACTGTGGAAGTAAAATTTAATTGTGCAAACAACATTATTTGAATTTGAGTACAGTGCAATGAGACAAGGGTGTTTACAACAAAGAACTGACTGTAAGAAAAGTAACTTACAAGAAATATTTTATAGAATATGGTATAACTTCAGTTAATATATTGATGAAACAAAATTTCATCTCGTTTATTTCAAAACTTGAGTTCCAGTTGGGGAAAGTGTAAGGTAATGATATTTTATATAAATACTTTCTTTGGATTCCTACTTCCTTTAGACTCCTAAGTAAATAAAGAATAGGTACCTGAAAGTATGAAAATCATTATCCCTGGAGCTGCAATGTGTTTATAAACAACTATATTCTACTCAGAGATAGTTCTCTGAAATTGTGGTATATTTTATAACAAATACCTGAATATCCTTGACTATTTCAAATGATATGCATACAATGCATTCTGGTGTGAGTTGAGCTGATTAAATAAGAAACTCACATTAATTTATTTTCTCACATTTTCTATTCTTTTCCATCCTCGGAGGGGTGGAGGGTGAGGGGGTGAGAACTACTGTGTGCATTCAGGAACAGCTGAGGAGATCCTCTTGATTTTTCTCCCATACCAGTTGATAAATAAATGAACACAGTCTGAAATGAAAAGCAGAAATTGTTCAAGCTTTCCCAAATCTGGGTAAACATTGAAATGATTGTGTAATTCCCTAGCTTTGTGAATAGATAGAAAATCTATCATGTCAGGAGGGTTTGAACTAGATGATCTTAAGGTCCTTTCCAACCCTAATTATTCTATGGTTCTATGATTCTAATTGCATATAATTTGTTATTTGATTTGTCTCATTACATTATATGTTGTATCCCAGCAGAAATTTGCAAGGGACTTCAAGTACAGGATTCATTCGTCCTCTGATAGGGATGTGAATGTTTGTTATCTAGGAGTTATTTCAGATACTATAGGCTAGGACTATATAAGCTATATTGTTAACAGAGAAAGGTCAGCTAACCTGCACCTAAATGCATATCTAAAAATAATTAAATAAATTACCTCTGAAGAAGTCTGTTCTTTGCACTTACTATAAAAGGAATGTTTGGTGTTTTTCCCTGAATCCAGCTTGCTCTTCTCCAGTAGCGTTGCCATTCCTGTATGTATGGCACAGGCAAGGTTACAGGCACGAAACACAGATAATAGTGTGGCTGTAGATTGTTTTACTCTATATCTATTATCTGTCGTCATTTTTTATCCACTGCTTGTCCTGTGCTCCTGGTGGAGGGGTTGGACTAGGTGATCTCTAAAAGTCATTTCCAATCCAAGCTATTCTGTGATTGCATGACTGACTTGCATACAGGAAGCTGTAGTGCTCTGCTGGTCACAGTGCATCTGTATAAGGAACCACAGGGCAATTTACTAATTAATGCATATTAAATAAGTAGTAGAACAAATTAAAAAATTTAAAAGGAAGAAGATTAAGGTTTATGCATCAGGAATCCCCTTAGAGTTCACTTAAAATTTCCATTTGCCGTTTGGAACATATTCTGGAAGACCATTCTGCTAATCAATCATCACCTGCATAGTAGTCAGAGAGTGGCAATCACAGGATGAGCCAGTCAGCTACCTGATACAGACGGGAAAATCATGTTAAAATCTCTGGTTTTTCTTACAGGAATCCCAGCTACACTCAGCCCAGTGAAATCAGTGGAACTACAGCTCTACATACCAGGGATGAACATAACTTCAAATTTAGATGAAGCTGTGAGGGTTTCTGCAGAAGACACTGGCGACACAGAGAATGAGGAGTGGGACAAATTTGTCCCTAGCATAACTAAACTTACCTCGATGGAGTTACAGCAAGGGTGACTTTGCCTCAATAAACATAAGACTGCCAGAGACTGACACATGGTTTTAGCTGTATTACAGACTACTCCTGGACAAAGGGATTCCTTCAAAACAGCTGCCTCTCCTATTTCTTCTCAGTCTTACAGAAACCTACTTACCTCAGTATGAGCTAAAGAACATGTCTTTACAAGCCTTTTTAGAGTTTGGATTGTATCATACTTTGTAAATACTGTAGATATTTATTTTTATATATTTTAGATGCTGTGGAATGTTCTAAAATGTATTATATAAAGAACTCTAAGTATTTGAAAGAAGTCTCAAACATTTATTTATATCCTGTTTCTATAAATGAGTGACTTATTTTACAATGGAAGCTTACTTATGCACTAGTGATATTCTGGAATTATTTTGCACTTCTTTTTCTGTAATTCACTTGTAAATTCTGCGTTCGTTATGGAAGTTTCACTTCAGATTGATTTGGGGAGATTGAACGTTACTTTTTCTAAGCACAGACATGCTTCCAAGACATGAACTCAAAGTGCTGCAGGTCACATATGTTTTCATAAGATTACACTAAACAGCCACTATTTTTTTTCTTCAGAATTCAGTGCCTAAAAAATAATTGCTTAAATAAAACTTATGTGATACTCAAAGGTGCTATAAGCTCAAAATTCCTACTCAGGCCAACAGGAATAACAAGTGTCAGCACCCATGAAAGACAGGACATTTTAACATTGGTAGCTCATTTATGTCTGTAATGTCTGCAAGTGTTGCTCCAGAGATGTCTGAGGATCTTTAAAATATGAAACACTGGCTACCTTGCTTAATTTCACGATTTCTCTCTCAGATACCATTTAATACTAATGATACAAACAATTAAGTGATTTCTATGCTTAGAAAATGTTGACTTTTCACCTATTCAAATAAAATGTTCCTCGCTGGAAATTATAGAGGTGATATCTTCTTGTATCAGTAGATCGAGTACTCACACATATTCTGCTTGTGGAATAAGCACAGTGACCTGGGGCTCGCTACCATGCATTGTAATTTTTATTCTTAAAGAATGAAGACGGTGAATCACTGGAGACGTAGTCTACTAGGACAACACAGTCTATTGGTTAGGAAGAGGCTAATGTGTAGAAACCTGAGCTACAATCTCCTTCTGGCACTATTCTTGCATTTCAGCTCCAATTTTTCAAAAGGAAGGCTGAACTGGAAGGGAGGACTTGTTTTTCACTAAAAAGCATTTGACGTAGAAAGAAGACAGTCTCATGCATTCAAAGGTTCCTGAAAAGCCAGTTGTTCATAAAGAAGGTGTTATTTGCTTTACCTATGTAAATATTTTTTCTAGGTTTTGCTTTGACCTAATGTCATGTGTTGTACTGTCTATTATGACAGCTATAGTTTTATGAAGTGCTTAATCACTTAATGCTTTAGCCTTCTCAAACAGCTGTTTTACTTGACATTGTTCCAATTACTCCTAGTTTACACTGGTGTAAAGTGAGAGAAAAAAAGATTAATCTGTTTGTATATTAAAGTTTTCTATTAAAAGAGAAAAAAGAGAATATTCTTTCTATTAAAAAGAATAAAGAGAAATACATAAACAGAAAGAATGTTTAAGCAACAAATAAAATCATAGGAATTCCTATATTCCTTTGTGTAAGCTTAATTTTTTACTGTAGCTATTATGTCATTATTTCAAGGAATTATTTTACCATGTCTCTTCTAAGAAAAGAAAACAGCAGGATTTGATTTCATAGTGATTGCAATTCCTTTACCACTAGAAGGCTATTTTTGCTTTTCAGCCACAGAAAATGTAGTATTCTTAAACTGTGTGAAACAAGGTATAATTTTTCTATATAATTTAAAATGGTTGGACAAACAGCTGCTGAATTAAAACATTAAAGAAATGGGAGACTGGAATTTGAAAAGTCGTCTATTTTTTCTTCTTACATAAGTAAGTAAAAAGTCAAAAAGTTAATCTAATTGCCAAATAACTATCAATAATTGTTCAATTGTGCTATAAAATATTGCCTCAACCCACTGCTGAAAAATGTCAGTTATGTCAAAACCACAATGTTTGAGGAAACCTGGCTGTTTGACAACCTATTGCTGACACATTTGTGAGTTTCTAATAGAGAGCCATCTGTTTTCTTGCTGCCTTGTTGATGCTGCGGAGCTGAAGGATTCATAGTTCAAGCACAGGCTCTGTGTGTGGGCTTTTAAGAGGTTTGGGACCTCAGGCCTTCTGGGCTCTCTTGATAGAGAGTCTAGAAATGGGAAGCCTTGGGCCTCTCAGCTTCAGTGTGAGATGGCTTACTGTAGTCCCCTTGGTAGAGAACCTCAAAGGCCCTTGTTCAAGGTTTTGTCCTTCATCTCTATGTAGGGTCCCACTGATGACTTTTTGTGAAATCCCTCAGAGTAAGGAAACATGCAGATAATCCTCCAGAGCTGGGAGCAATCAACTGTTCCATTTAATTCAGGGGGAAAAAAAACCCAAATTTCTTCTTGTTCTAATTCAGAACAAAGCCGTTTACAAAATATCAGCTTTTCCCATAAGAAAGCAATGCTAAGTTTTTCCAGTCTATGTACAATGTCTTTGGGTTTGGTTCCCTATGTGGATGGTGCTTGCAAAGGAGATAATAAGGCTTCAGTGGGCCACTAGCTGGGCCTTTGCTTTTTAAGAACCATTTCTGGATCTGCTCTTGAGATGAATTAGGAACATCAGTGTCCCTGCTTTTACTTAACTATTGGAGCGCACTGAAGTGGTCATTCTAACTGCATCCTGTTACCATTTCATATATATTTCTTGGTGCATGTGCTGGCCTCATTTGACTGCATTATTCCATCATGGGGATGTCTCATCTTTCTCTTTATTTATTTCTTTTCTATTAAACTATTTCTAGAATTAGAGGTCATACGTAAAAAAAAAAATAAATTAAAATGCAGAACTCATACTAAATCCTTTCATCGCATTAGCCCCTGTCTGGCTGATCTCCCATTGCCTGCCAGGTCTAATACTTAATGATTTTAAATGTTGTTCTGGGCTGAGTTGACAGCAAACCTTTAGTAAGGGCTATTGCATTTAGTAAGGCACTGGGTAGTATCTGTTCTGCAAGGAAACTGAGCAGTTGTCTCCTCCGTCTCTGAAAGATATGTGCTCTCTGTTTTGCCTGGTCTGCGGAGATGTGGACTGTTATTTATGCTGGATTCACAGTATACTTTGTCACAGGAATGGCTGCTAAATGGAGCTGAAATTCGGGAAGGAGCAGCAAAGAGGAAACTGCCCAGCTGACTTTAATAACTTACAGCCTCACTAAATTTTAAGATTTGAAAGCAAACAGATTTCTCAACATCTATTATCTAGACTCACAATGTCAGTTTTCCAAACCACACATACTTTGTCCAGCAGAATATGCTAATTTCTTGAATTATTACTGCCCTGCTTTTACTTGGCCAGTAATCTTCAGAGGTAAATGCTATTTGCTAAGAACTATTTATGGCAACTGGTGATACTGTGTGTGAGGTGTCTGAAATTACTAATGGTTACAATTCATCTGCTTTAGGTCTTATCTGATAAACTGTGTTTTAAGGGCTGCTAATCCATATAATTCAGAAGAAAAGGCAGAACCACAGAGCCGAAATTCTTTCATCAAACATTCATGTAGCGTCTAGTTGAAGTTCATAGTGCTGAAAAAGGAGGTCCTCCTTATGTAAAGGCTTTTGAGTCGAAGACTGTATAAGCATCTTTCCAACTTAGACCTCTGCAAAAATTAATGAAGCTCTTCAATGAAATCCAGTGGGCTCCTAAATCCCGTTTAGGGACCACAACAAAATGTGGCTTTGTGCTGGGACAGTCCTAGTGTGATATCTCATCAGCAATATTGGCTATCACAGGGAAGGGTCGGGAGTTTCTCAGTGGACAAATTCTTGACATGAGCAACAAGAAGCAACTTCCCTGATTCCTGCTGGGTGCAATGAACAGCATAACTAGAAATAGGTTTGGTTGGTTTGATCTATTACCAAAGGCAGGAGGAGATGGCACTGAAGAATGTCACCTTTCAAGTAAGCTGGGGCCATCCAGTGCATCGGAGCCAGCTAATGTGGTTCTTAACCTTCTGATAGGTTTGGAGCGGACAGGCATGTGAAAACCAGTATAGGATCCATGCTCAGCAAAGGGAAAAACACTAAAATAGGTGCTGATAAACTCTACTAATAGCTACAAAGCATCACTGTCAGACATATTCAGCTGAGTGTAACAAGCTTCAAAATACAAACCCCCTGGAAGTCAGGTAGTAAGCTGTTTATTTCTGACAGGCTTGCAAAATCCTTCTGCTGTGGAAAAAATGAGAAGGCTGCCAGCACAGTAGCTTCCTGGGAGACTTCTGTTGCTGCCATCTACTTCTCTAGAGGCTAAACTTTCATGTAAATGGAACAACTAACTTTTCAGCCTATGCAAAGAAACCCTTCTGAGCATTAATCTTGGCAGCCACTTGACGGCATACAAACAGGTTTCCAGATCTGCTCAGTTCAGCAGCGAGATGAGTAGAAAGGTTTCAGTAGCCACTTATGCAGGTTTATTTTGAAGAAGCACTCTACAGAGGCAGCCGTAGCATAGGCTAGTCAAGTTCTCTTTATTGATTATTGGAAACACACATGGGGTTTGTACTACACCTTTAGCAGCAGCTGAAAGCTTGGTGTTGGCAGCCTAGTCCCTTTCCAAGCTTTTCTTCTGGATTTCAGAGGGAATTACCTCTCTAGGAACAGACCGAATGATGCTGTGGGTTTGCCGTGCTAAGTAAGCATGCTTAAGAGGTGTGGAGTATATGCTTATTGAGTGCAGGCTCCAGAATGGATTTAAGAGAAGTGGCAAGTTTGGCAACACGGTGCTCTCTGGCAGAAGGCGCGCTCTTCAGATCGGGAGTGGCTAGAGGATGAGCAAGGGTGGCTGTGTGACCCCCACTGCTCCCAGAGAAAAATGGGGAATCATTCCTAGTTACTGTGAACAAATCTCTGCTCCAAATGTCACAATGATTCATTGAACACATGGAGCTGAGAGAATACTCTGGCATTACTGAAATGTCACATGTAGACAAAACATGTTTCTGAAGCAGAAATGGAGTAAAATAAGAAGAATCCTGCAATTGTTCAAAAGAAATAATGTGATCACTTGATGCAACACCTATTTGCAACTTCTTGGCTGCTTTCCTCTTCTTGCTTTGCAAACGTTGCTGATAAAGAGAAACATGGATTGCTCTCTTTAAGTCCTTAAAACACAAACATTTCTTGCAGATGGCGTGTGGCTTTTCGCTTTTTTCTTCACAGCTTGACTATCAATCATGGCATGTTTTCCTACATAACTGTGTCCACAACCTTCCGTCCCTCTACTGTTCACAATTACTTGCTGTGCTAAAGTTCCAGCCTTTCCTTTATACTCTTACTAACCATTCTGCCCACTAGTAGAAGGATTATAATAATTTATCATTTTTAAACTCGGTAGGGGTGTGTTTGACTTTTAGTCATTCACAACATGCATTGGAGGAGCATGAAATGAAACATTAGTGGTTCAGGTTTTATCTACTCTGCAAACCCTCTGAAGCATTGGGAGCAATGGGAATGAGCTCTTGCCAGGTGTGGATTGTTTAAGTAGAACAAGCACATTATTTCATGGAACAAAAGATCTTAATATACAAGAGACTTCATTTCTTTTTCCATCTCAAGACCAGCAGGTGGGTGTTTGCCCGGTGGTTATTTCACTTTGTCTTTTGTGTTTGTTGTGGGGGCTTAACAAATGATTCAGCACTGTGTGTGAGAGAATGAAGGGGTTTAATAAGCATACTTCTCAAGACTGTGTGCTTTGTTAGCACCTTAAGATGCAGTGTGACAGAGGGCTCTATTTCCTTGGTGCTGTCTGTGTGGCTGGTATCCACTTATGTGCCTGGAAGTGGTGTCCCAAGTGAGTTGCCTTCCTGCAGGCAGTACCACTTGGCTTGGCTCACTCAGTGCTGCTCCAGGGACCAAAACTTGGAGGCCTTTGAGCTGCAGTACTGAATGGTTCTAGGTCTGAAATGTTTCCCTGCCCAGCCAAATGATTTGGTCAGAAAAATTATGTTTAAAAGGATCATAATCTTTTGCATAATTTACCTCTGCACACCATCCCTAAATGTTCACAGGGCAATTTAATGTTAGTGCCTCTTAAAGAAGCAGATAACATGCTGTAAAACCTGATACAGAAGATACAAAATACTGGACCAATGGTTATTATGAGATTGGTTCATGCTTTATGAAAGGCTTGCCAGGGAGAGGCTAGGGAAAAAAAAAAGTAATAATTTACAAATACCTGAAAAATGTTCTCCCAGGTTCAGGTTTTGAGCGCTCTCTTTGTATAAACTGTACCAAAGTAGTCTAAGTTTTCAGTCTACTGCTGCTCCTGGAATGGGTTTGTTGAGTCATGATTTTCTATTATTGCTGATAGAATAGGATCTGTAATTGGTCTTTCATGGATAGGTGTGAGGAATTTACTAGTAAGCATAGGCTTTCTTTTCTCCTTCTCTTGCTAGCAGGTTGCTCCAGAGGTACTCTGTGAGGGAAATGGACAGGCACGGCAGTACCGACATAGCACTTTATCTTCCCTTTTATCCTCTATCAGTCTGGTTCTTCAGAGGCAGCAATTGGCACATCAGATTTATCTAGTGAATGGGAAACAGCACAGTATTGAAGAGATGAGGATGATACTGTGGTATCGAGCAAAGATGTGATCAAGAACTTCCTTGCAGGAAGTCTTCTCCACTGCTGTACTTAGTTTCTGGCAAGCTTACTGCGTGCTGTATCTTGCAGCATCTGATGGAACGAAAAAAACAGGCACAAGCACTCTTCATTTCATGTGGTATTTGTCTTTGCATTTGGTAGTCAGAGACAGAATGAACCCCTAATGTGTGTGTGTGTTTTTTAACTCTGGAAGTATGTGCAATTTAGCTTTGCTTTTCTTCATGTTGTGTATTTACTGTCTTGAATGCTCTATGTTGTCTTCCAGGTTGTAGTAGTAACTCTGTTGCAGTCGTAAATGAGCAGTGGGTGGAAGTGAGGCAAGGTCTGTAAAAAGAGGAAATGCCTTTCCATGGATCAAGTGGGAAAAGCAGATGCTTTATATGTAGTCCTTCCTTTCTATAGATCATTTAGGATTAATAACTCTGAGAATATTAAACAAAGAAGAGAAGAGCCACTACTGGCCTTTTACTGGGGTGGACATAGTTGGAAAGGAAATCAAATTGGTACAGATGGCACTGGAAGCCATGTCTCCTGAGTCCCATTCATGTGCGTGGTGATTTCTCTTTAGTCTTCAACTTTGGATGTATGAGCAAAAGGTACTCCAGACATAAATCTAGTTAAAGCTGAAACTATTAAGTTGCTATCAACTCAACTTTATCATATACTTAATTTCCAAAAATTAATGGTCAGGTATTTGCATCTTCAGCTATTCATCCTTAAAACACCCAGAAAGTAGTAATGACTGAATAGACACTTAGAAGAAGCCTTTCCCTCGTTCTGTTGTCTTTAGCAGTCATTTTTTGTTCCTAGATTGAACATAGGTATTTTGTGCCTCAGCAGGTGTGCAACCCATGTGACCTTGCCAGATGGGAACTTAATAGTCAAGATGATGAAGATATGGAAAAGGACAAGAACTGTTAAGTGGGCTGAATTTGAGACAACATTAGGTTATGCTGAAGGGGGGAGTAAATGTTAGAGGTGGACTGATCTTATTCTTTTGTTAGTGGCATGAGCAGGTGGGAGTACACATAGAAAATTAATGCAAAGTTTAGAAGATAAAAATATATAGGAAGAACACGGCAACTATAAAGACTGGAACTAACAAAGTGAGCAGAAAGCGCACAGGACAAGTCTGTGCTGGTAAGAGCTAGTAATAATAGATTCTCAAATACTGTTAGAGCTCTACATTTGAAAAAGGAGAAGCAAGGGAAAAGTACAATGTCCATTGATCAGAAAATGATTGTCACTGAAAGCAAGATGAATGTGAACCTAAAATGTCAGGCAGTATTTTCCCACTGGAGACAGGGCTATGCACAAGGTCCTCAGTTAACTTCATCTAACACTGTGAATAATTTTAGTTGTTTGTGTTCAGAAAGGATTAATTCACACTGGAAAAGGTTAAGAAAAAGGCTACTTGGACACTAGGCGTGTGGAAAACCTGTCTTTAAGTGGAGACTAAGGAGGCTTAGCTGGTTTACTTCAGCAAAAGAACTGTTCTCCAGGTATATGCTGTGGGATAACACCAGAGGATAGATGCAGAACCAGTTCCATAAAAACAAATAAGCAGGGTCTGATGACTGCCTAGAAAGTAGGAGAAAAAACCTGGAAGCAGTAATAATGTAGGCATAATAATACCAGAAACTATAGATGAGAGAAAGCCTGATCAGTCTGTGCAAAGACTTTTGTAATGAGGTCAGATACTGCAGCCCAAACTTCTGATCTTGATGTTATTAAAGGCCAAGGGAAGCTCATGGGATTTATGTGTTTAAATGATTTGAATCCACTGACTTGTCAGGTAGTCCTGTAAGCCCCAAGGTTTCATGAGAAGTCTTTGAAATCAAGTTTTGTGCTTCAGAGTAAAGTCAGACTTGCTTTTAATCAGATTGCTTTTGGCTGTCACCAAAGACCTGCATGCTCAGATCTTAATGTAAAATTCTGTTGCACTGGGATTAAGAGTTGGAATACCTTCTGAAGTCACTTGGTATAATTGCTCTGATTTCAGTGGAGTTATGCTGATTTCCAATAGCCCAGTAGTTTAAAGTAATGGGAATTAATGAATTTTATATTAAGACAAATAGAAGAATATAGCTGAGGTTCTCTGTGCTATCTGGAGGATTATTCTAAAGAGTACAAATTAAAAAGGACCTAGCAACCTGTCATTATAGAATTCTATTATATAGAGAGACCACCTGAAAATCCAAGTCTGGGTTTTTAAGTTGTCTTACTTGTTCTAGGAGCCTTGACAAGAATCGTAGAAGTTTAGAGAAGAAAGCAATAAACAGGGTGAAGAAGGGACAAGCCACAGAATCATAGAATAGTTAGGGCTGGAAAGGACCTTAAGATCGTCTAGTTCCAACCTCCTTGCCATGGGCAAGGACACTTCATGCTAAACCATGTCACCCAAGACGCCGTCTAACCTGGCCTTGAACACCGCCAGGGATGGAGCATTCACAGCTTCCCTGGGCAAACCATTCACCACCCTCACAGTAAAGAATTTCTTCCTTATATCCAATCTAAACTTCCCCTGTTTAAGTTTTAAACCATTACACCTTGTCTTGCCACTACAGTCCCTAATGAAGAGTCCATTCCTATAGCCCCCTTTCAGATACTGAGTATATTTAAAGGCTTTTCTATACCAAAGTACCTCCACATCTAC
>JAVHNC010081786.1:1238-14767 GCA_034782935.1 Micropsitta keiensis | reverse complement strand
GCCTGGGAACCGGGCATCTTGGAAGAGACCATAACTAAATCTCTTTAAAGTCATTCTACAGTAATACTGACTTGTTTCACAAAGGCACCACAGTAAGAAAGATAGATTAATAGAAATTAACTCCAGTAAGTGACCATCAGAGAGGATTTTTTTCAATGTATTTTTCTGCTGATTGTTTTTGAAAAGCAACTCTTTTGGGCCAGCTGAGCAAAGCCAGCATTTTTGGCCTGCAGACCAAAAATGAATCTGTTCTTCTTTTTACCATGGGTGATTTTTCAGTTAACTTGTTTACATGAACAAACGTGTCGGCAGCAGCGAACTCAGCATGGAAATTCAGTAACTGTTCCCTTCTGGCAGTAAGAGTAGCCTTCAGCTGAAATCATGGAAAAGCAGATTTCTCAGAAGTTAAATGGCAGCTCTGGAAGTGATTTTTTGTTATATATTATTTGTGGAGATGTACTTTAAATCCATAAACTCTAATGAATAACACTTTTGCTGAAATGTAGTTTATAACTGAAAACTGCTTTGACCAAAATTCTGCAGGATAGTTCTCTTTCCTTCTAGATCAGTCAATCCTGGGTGACATTGTGACCTGTGAGATCAATACTGCATTGCCTTTGCATAAATTGTATTTGTCTTCCCTTTAAATAAATGCCACGGAGAGAACCATTCAGTCACTGATCACCTCTGCTGGTATTTTTTTTGTATCTTTTCTCAGTTCTTGCTAAACTTTGAAGCCACTTTGTAATTGACTGAAAACAGAAGGTAAACCCAAAGATTTTCTTTCTTTCCCCCCAGAATTATTTTGACTGCAGACAATGTAGACATGAAGCTTATATTCAGTGGTAGCAAATGAACAAGGAGTATCACTGTAATGAAATCTAAAAGTTCAGTCTAAAATCCCTTCTTCATTAAACACCCAGTTCTTTAGAAGCACTCTTACAAAGGATAATAGTGTGTAATTCTAGCTTTGGCAGATGTCTACTGTGGATGTTTTTGAGAGATGTCAGGCCATAAATGCAGAAGAAAGATGAGGATTTTTTGGCCCTGCTGGATTTCCCAGGTGTTGACTTTCTGAAGGTCTGTGGTTCGTTGACAGTCTTAGAAACTGAAGTTCTGCAAATTGCAGACTAGAAGCTTGTGTTTAAAAGCAGTGAAGTAGAATCAAAAGTTGAACTCTATGAGCCAACCTTGACTACTTTAGCAAAGAAAAACCGGGTGATTGCAGCGCCAGCTTGTCCAGGGATCGGTCAAAATCTGTGTTGGTGAGCAGGTATATGATTTAATCACATACTTAGGATTCTTGAACTGAAGTTCATTTCAGTGTCACTGAACTGCAGTTAGCAGAGCAATGTTATTTACACGCTGCCACCTGACATTTTGTGTGACTGATCTGAGAATCTTTGAAAGATGAGACTTTCCAGATGTACCGATTTAAAGTATTTAAGTAATTCAGAAAACCACTGAGCACTTTGTAAAAGAACATCTGGGTGATTCACATTATTTAAACAGTTGCTCCAACAAACTAAACACTATGAAGTATGACATGTAAACAGACTGTACATGTGTTAGACTTCTTTTCATTGTAGGCAGTCTTGCCTGTCTGTTAGTGCTGTATCCGTTGTCAGCTACAGGCCAGAGCAAGACTTCATCCAAAACTTATTTATGTAGTTGCATTCGTTTTCTCATCTGACTGCACAGCTGAATAACCCAGCTGTATATCTGACATATTATACGTGGTACCTTCATCCTATCCCATTAGGCCAAAGATTTATGCTTAATCCAAACCTGAGATGGTTAAAAGGGTTAAAAAATACATAACTTTGTGGTCCTTACTTTGCTTATTTATTTCTTTACATTTGGCTTTGTTTTCTGGTAATCGTTGTCACTTTTGCACAGATTTTGCACCTCTCTGTGGCTGCTGAAGAGTAGGATTTATTCTCACAGGACATAGAGGCACAAAGCAGCATCCCAGGGCACAGATGCAAAAATGCATATTGAAATAGTATGCTCTTTCTAAATAAAACTCTTTGTAGAATTGAAGCAGCAACAACAACAACAAAAGATCTTAAATGGTTACAGCAGAGAGATCAATGTAAACATAAATAGTTCCTAGAAACTGAGAGCTAAATCCCATGTTTAAAGCAGGCTTCTCCAGGCTCTATGAGAGTATAGCTTTGAGCATTGTGGGTGTATCTCTTGCCATTGTACGGCATTCATAAAATCTTCTCTATGCTAATTCGTTCAAGCAAATGGGAGGAAGAACAATACAGACCATATTCTTCTGCTGCTCATCTTGTATCATGTTTGTAACCCAAAAGCTTGAAACTGTGAAGTAAATGTGCGAAAGTATCACCTGTTTCCTGGACCTGTTCCACACTGGATGTAACACATTCACATTCCTAAGGTAAAGTATCCTGAAGTGTGACCTGTGTGTTCCAGGTGCCATACTCTGCATCGCTTCCTCCTCCGTAGAAGCTGCTGCAGCTACTTAATAATAGGCTAGAGGAGAAAATCTCAAACTAGAAAGCACCAACAAATTTCATCTAATTCGTTCTATTTTGCTTGTGACTAAACAAGCCCTTTCTCCAACAAGCCATTGCGTAGGGGTGAAATTTAATATCTGACATGAGATCAAGCATTGGTAATCTTATGACAGCACAGGAGATTAGGAACAATGAAGAGATTAATTTGATGAGGTTTGCTTATATCTTCTCTCTAAAACCTTTTCTAGGAAATTCTAAAGGTTTTTGCTGTAATCTATGATTAAATTCCAATATATCTCCCACTGGGTTCCTTCCTCATTCTGTTTGCTTAAATAACATGTGTTTTATGTAATAACTGTATTTCCATTTTTCTTTAGCATAAAATATTTGTTATCACTGTAGAGAGAAAACTTATTTTGACAACATCAAGGCTACCTTTGCCTGCGTATACTGCTTTAAAATTTGAATTTCTGAATGTTTTACTTGATTGTGAAGAAATTGAGACTGCTGTGACGTTGAGTCCCAGTGACCTTCCTGTATAACCACTGCAAACAAGAGTTCGGCAGCGCTGTGTCCATTAGTGGAACTGAACTCTAGTACCCACAGATGGAAGATACGCTAAGACTGTCTATCCACTGCATACATTTCCTTTACTGTGTCGAGACTTGAGGTGTTCTAAAGGATCTCATACACTAGCCAAGGCATCTCTCTCTCTGTAACATGTCTGTATAGCTGTATTTCAGTGAGTACCAGGGTGCCTGAGCTGCACCTCATCTTTGGGCATGCAACTGTGGAAATCTTTCCAGAGAAGATAAGTGTTCTGGAATATCTCCAGTTTTGGATGAGAAGATAAAGTCTTGCTGTTTGCTCAACTCTATGCTGATGTTTGTGGGTATCTGTAACTTTGGGGGGGGAGGAAGAAAAAGAAAAAATGAGGATAAGGTGATAAAAAAGGGGAATGAAATTGAAAAGGAGAAAGAAGCCTGACATTTTCTTCTGATGTCTTTGGAAGATACTTGGGTAATCTATGGGAAAAAAAAAAGTATTTTTTTTTTTAATTATTATTATTATTCTTTTTTAAATTCTATTGTCCTTGTAGTAGGTCTAACTTACCTAAAAAATACTTCACTATGACAGTTGCAGTATACCTTAAAGACAACTGATTAGACACCTATTTCTGTAGGATATCTTGAAAAAAACATATTCTGTAGCAAATAATTCTAAAACAAGTATCTGGAAGGATGTTATATTTCATTTTTACACCATTTCTTTGATGTGAAATAAGGGAAAACAAATAAACAAAACAACAACAACAAAGCACCAGCAACCAAACCTACAGTTTGGTTTTTATTATTGCTATCAATGGGAAAAAGCTATGGCCAGTTGTTGACGCGGGAGTTAATTCTTTGTTCTTTGTCTGATAGCGCGGTGGTCAACAGCCAGTAACACTAAATAAATGTTCTAAGTCCAATGAAACAGGCAACAGGATGTGACATTAAATAAATTAAGGCATTGTAAAAAATGGGTTGATTCAAGCATCGATTTGCAGAATGACACAGCAAAAGAGGTTGAAAACACTCCCCTGAAGGGGTGCATAAACATTCAATGGAGACTGGCACTGTGCTCACTAAGGAGAAATAGAGTAAGGGAGTGGGGGAGCAAGAGTGGTAAATAGATGTTAAATGAAGTGTGACTTTCATGTGGTTGTGGCCTCTGGTCCTTTAGTGTTTGAGTGCAATACGTTTTTCTAGATGACAAATGTTAGAGAGTTGTTTATTGCCCAGGGTGGCTTAGGTGCCAAAAGGCTTGCAAATGAAAGATGGCAAAGAAAACATCAGAACAAACATGGAACGGTTAAATGAATGTCAGTCCATGCATACAAGGACAGAAATAAAAGAAAAGAAAATGCTAATATCTTCCCCATTATTTTCCTTGGAAATAGATCTTTGCTCAACTGGCTCTTCTTCTGTATGAATAATAATAAAAAATCCCTAAGCATATGTTATGATATTATTCTAATTCCAGTTCTTCAATAGCAATCATAACTGAATTGCTAGTGCATTTTCAGTGAGGCCCTAGTTTTTATTCAGCAGTTCTTGTGAGAAAGGGCTGCACCGATTCAACATATTGATTAAATGATTGCCACAGCATTCTGCAGATAATAACAGTGTATATTGGGGTGTGAATATGCTTTTATTTTAATATAAAAAAGGAAGATACAAGTGTTTTGGAAAACGATCTTTTGTGATCTTTTCTAATATATAAATCAATATATGCAATGAAATTGATAATGACATTTTCATGTATATCAAAGTCAACATTAGTATTGATATTTTTATATTATCTGCTCTATCTGCTAAAATGTTTCTTCCTGAGTTTATGATTTGATTAAGTAAGATTATCTAGTTCTGAGGAAAAAAAGAATTACTGGTCTGTCCCTTGGGACAAAATGGACCCAATTTTATTTTGTTGTACCCAGCATCATAATTCTGAAAAAAACAACAAAAAGAAAACCCCAAAACCCCAAAAATATTAAAAATGTTTAAGACATTGTAGTTATGACGTATGCTATCTCATAGGACATTATCCTCTAGAAAAACCATCGAAAAGGGTTAGAGTACAAGCCCGTAAACACTTAAAATGGAGGTTTCATAAAATCTCCACTTACTGTATCCAGATGCTCCATAACATTTAAGGCTGCAAGGTTTTGTACAAATATATAACAAAAGATTTCTTAAGTTTGTATTATTTAAAATATTGCTATTAAAACAAGAAGAAGAAAGAGCCATATGAACTACTGGTTATTGTAGCTAACAACTTTTTTGGGCAGTCTGTTACCACTTGCGTTGTCTGCAACAGGGTATGTTACCTTATGTGTTATGGCTTTATTATAAATTTTCATTTATGGAATGCAGAGTCAGAATGCAGAATGCAGCTGGTTTGTTCCAGAATGCAGCTGGTTTTTCCCATATTTAACAGTTTATTAAGTATCATGGCTCTCACTTATTCTGCTTATGTATATAACAGTGAGTGCATTTAATAATATACCAAGAAATCTCCATTAACATGCATTAGGATAATTAACATAGCACAAGTTTAACTAATAAAGCTGAAAAGAACTAAATAATCTACATGGTTTTATTGTCCATTAAAGTCTGCATACATTCTATGACATTCATTAAAAATTAAGCAGATAGATACAATCAGAGATAATCATGCATGCCACTTATTACTGAGAATATGATGCATTCTTAATTCATAGGAACTGAAAGCCTAATTACTTCTATCACTGTAATTGATGGGTTTTGTATGTACTGCTTCATCATATAAATTAATGTGAAAGAAAATTCCCTCTAATTTATTGGCACTTCTGAAACAAAAGCATACTGGTTAAATATGCAGGAATCTGCCCATGTGTGCTTTTGGAAATTTCAGGATCGATTTTTACAATATTTCATAAGCTTGTTTTCAGCAGAGGTATTTAAGTATATGGTAATTAGCTCATTACCTAATATGTTATTGGCCATGTAGTTAATTTTTCAGGTGCTCACTGATCATAGGTGCTGTGTTTGAGATGTGGAATAGTTCATGGTATTAAATCAGACTTTAGTAACCTAAATACTTTATAAAACACGCAGCCAAGTATATATTAATATTTATATATTCCCTGGTGTTATTGAAATTTCTTCCTTTACTACCTGTCAAGTACACTGAAGGTAGGAATATTACCTTCCACACCTATTGTACTCTTTTTCTGAGACTCCTGTAAATGCAGCAGAATTGGCCAAGTTCAACTGATAGTAGCATGATTGGTATAATTCTGCTTTCTTGATAGGGTGGATGTGGGCTACAGTTCAGATTCTCTTGCTGGAGTGAGTGGGCTCTAACGTTTTATTTTTTATTTTACTCAGCTCAGTCCTGTGGAATTTTCAACTTTTTTAGGTTTTTTTACTTTTTCTTTCCCTCACATTGAGCCGTGCAGTTGCGCAGTTCTTTGAGGTTCTGGTGCTGGAACTAAAGAACAATTCGCTAACGACAGCGTTGGCTTTCCTGGTAACTCCACGGTGTCTCCACGGAGTCTCGGTACTATGCTGTTTAATGGGGATTGTGTGTGCATTTTGATTTCTGTTGTAACAAAAACTTTAAATGTTAGTATTTAAGGTTTTGGCCAAGACTAACGAATAACTTGGGAAGTGTCTCTCTTGTCCTTTCTCTTATTCTCTCTGGCTTTCAAAGAGCAAAACTGAGTATTAATGGTGGAAAAAAAAATAATGCAGAAATGCAATCCCTCCCCTAGTTTTGTTCATGTTGTAAAAATGAGTTGTATTAACACGCCTCAAAAAAGCATTAAACCTTGTATGACTCGTAGAATATTTCCTAATTCAGTTAATAGTTTCACAGATAATTGAAAAGACAACAAAAAGGGAGACTTTTTTTTCTCAGTAATATTTAAAACCTGACTTTGATCTGTGGGACTTTATCATTTGAACAAATATATGAATAGATACTGCTGCGAGTGAGTATTTATTTAGATTTAATAAACATGGATTTAAAAAGTAGAAGATCTGACAGTATCCTCTAGAAAAAATCAAAAATCATCAGAAGGGGTTAGAGTAAAATCCCATAAACAATTACAATGGAAACACCTTTAAGAAGCAATGCTGTAACTCTGTTACAAGATAAATGTGCATGAGATATCTATTTGAAGACCTGCTAATGACTTTGCTTACTAAAACATGATAATACTTTAGATTTCAAGCAAAGATATCATTCAGTTTTGATGGGGGAAAAAACAAAATAGAATGTTCCAGTATTCCACTTGTCAAAGATTTATTAGAGCATAGAGCTCATTTGAGGCAAAGTAACTAGGAAAAAAAACCCAAAGTTTTGAAAAGGTAATAGCGATATACCCTTACTTGGCTGATTTTATTCAGAGATTGCTTTATCTAAAATAAATACAAATGAAAATTATACTAAATTAATATGTTGCTTTAAACTAAACACTAGATTTTCATTGTTGTTAGGCAATAATAGCAGAGTATAGAATTATCAAAGGAAAACCTTAAGGCTGTGATATTTGAAAATTCCTTTCTCAGTCTAACTAATTAAAAACAATGTAATGACAAGAAATTAGAGTTGGAAGGATGGGTGCTCAGTAATGGCAATAGAGAACTTGGATTTATTTGCTGAGGTTGCTGTTGACTCTTCCTCTACCCATGAGAGATCATTTAATTCCTATGTCTCAATTTCCCTTTTTTCTAGTCCTTTCCATATAAACAAAGCACAGTTATTTTGTCTGCCTCTTCCATTTTGTTTCATTTCCTCACTTACAAGTTCATGTGGAGAGGGGGATGATTGTTTACTATTATGAATACGCTTAGTTTAATGGAATTTTGAAATGTCTAGAGGTTATAAATAATCTTTATTTCAATGAACTTTGAAAAATGTGTAGCAAAACTTAGTGCTTTAAATTTCTGTATAGTTTTACTCCAGTGTTTCTGTGAAAAGAACCGTACAATAAGTCCTAAAAACCTATTAACTGAGAAATTTATCTCTGAATAACATTTTCATGGCTCTTTGCTCTCATCAGAGAAAATTTCTTTCATTTCTTTGGATTCTTTTCTCTGGATCAAGAATAGATAAACTGTGTTGATAATTCTGAATAACTTGTATTCTTTGGCTATCACCAGTTGCACAGTCATTAACCCCTGTAGCTACATGGGTATTCCTAATATTAAGATCCTTGTTTTTGTGTCTAGAATATCTAAATGTGTGTAATAACACCTTTCTGGAATATGTTTATTTCCCCCTATCTGTGAATATTTTGTCTAGATTGCAGAAAGGTTTTTGAAATTATCCTAGCAATGCTTCAGACTGCTCGAATGCTTCACTAAGTCAGATTCAGGCTTCCTCTGCTGTCACTACATTCTTTTTGCTATTATCTGTGGAAAATAAGGATATTTATGAATAGAGTTGCTTGTGAAACTAGACTGATCGCTTTTTACTAAGGCCACAGGCTGACTGAAGAACCTTTTACTTCCACAGTAAATCTAATTCAAGAGAGTGTCATGTTAGAAACAGTTTAGAGAATTTCAAGTTATTGCTTATGTTATAATGAGCACATCTTTAAAAATCCTATACATTTGTGAGAGAATTCTTTTCAATTGGATTTTCTAATCTTGCAGCCTCACTCAGCGATTTGACAGGCAGCAATGAAGTTCTTGCAGCTGCTCTTAAAGAAGCTTACCTTCTGGTAGATCCTACAGCTACTGGTAGATACCAAGACAGTAATAACTTCACTTTGATAAACACGCATGTCAGTGTAGAAAGTGAAACGCTTTCCTGGAGCCAAAACAAAAAGAAAAAATCTATGCTACTATGACTGAAAATCTGAATAAAGCATTTGCTCTGAAGAGGAGAGGTTGTTCACAACCATTTCTCTTCTTCACTTCCTTCATTGCAATGCTGGAACTTTAGTTTTTCTTGTCCTATATTCCAGCCTGGCTGAATTCAAAAGTTACAAATCACACCATAAAGACCTATTTCACCAGCATCTGTGTCTCCCCATTACAGTAATATATCTAGGTAATGGTTGTTTTCTAAAAGGGCACATTATTATTACTGTAAGGCAAGCTGCTGGATCTTCACTTTTGCTATCAAAGCCTTTCTCAAGCCTTCCAAGTGCTCCCTGTGATAAGATTTATTTTAACTTTATACCCTCTCATTTTAATACCGCAGAGTGCCAAACATTTTGTCTTGTTTTCCTGGCTCTTTTTTAAGTTTCCTCTCTCAGAGTTCTGCCTGGGGCTTGGTTGATAAGAGCTGTAAACCTTTGCATAGTTGTGTGACAGTCTTTGGGCCTGTGGGTCTTCAAAGTATTACCTAGCTAAAAGTAATTTATTTGCATTTACTTAGAATGTAAATCTTCATTGACAAGATTACAAAGCAGGCTAAATGATGGTGGGTTTATGTACAAAATCAGTGATTGTCTACTAATTTCTGTCCATTTATTGAAAGTGAGTACCTTAAAAGTTGAGATTGAAGAGTAAAAGATTCTTGAGAGTCTTCTGCTTCTTCCTGCCACGTCCCATTATTCCACATTATGTATTTAACTTCTTTATTGTCATTCCAGAATATTAATCTGCACAGCATTTTTTTTACTGATGCGTTTTTCTGAAAATACTTTTTTAAGAACTAATAGTAGGCTTCAAACTGTAGCTTAGAGGATTTAATTCTCTCTTAATTGTCATTGATAACTGCATATGCATGTACCAGTATCAGGTCTAGACATGGCTGTGGATGTACAAAGAGACATAATTTAAGTCATATCATTAGGAACCATTTAACTGAGGATATAATTTCAGAAATATTTATAGAGTGATGCTCATTTACATGTTGGCATATTTTCATATACATCATTCTGACAATCATTACTTGGTAAATGTTTTAATACTCTGCCACACAATGATCACGTAAAAGGACACAGATCATGATCAAGATGAGACGTAAAGAGCTAGGAAGGAGAAGCAGGATCAAAACTGGTTTTTTCATCTTGAAGGATGATAGAACGAGCTTGACATTGTATTAAGAAGCAGGACATGCACTTCCCTGATTACCTCGAGCAGTGTGGCTCTATCATATGTAAATGCAGGAGATTTTACTTGATAAGGCTTTGCCACGTTGACTTGATTAGCATGCGGAAAAACCCAGTCATCAGCACGAATTGCTGCTGGAATAAAAAGCCAGACTGGTATCGGAGAGGGTGTAATACAAGGTTGTTCATCTCTACCCTGTGGCTTCACACAGCAGACTGGTTACAGATCGGTGCAAAATTGTAGCAAATACTATGCACAGAGCTAGTCATGAGGCAAGTTTCACACTGATGGCAAATTTTACAGCTTATTACTGCATCAGTTTTCAGTGGCATTGATATTTGCAATCTGTTAGTTGAAGGCTGATAAAAATAAAGTTCAATGTATGGACCAATTATCCAGCAGAGCAAGGTAAAATTGCAGTTTTAGCTTAAGGAAGTTTTTGTGAAAAATATTGCAGAACTGAGATGAAATATTTATATTGATTTGCATATTGGACCTTGTCCTAAATTTCACTTGAATATTTCCCAATATGTTAAAACCAGAAAGTATACTCTAACCTTAAAAAAACCCTGGGGAAAGCGGTGAGGCTAAAGAGAAATAATTTAAGCATTGCCAAGCAATTATAATGTTGACTTATTAAAAAAGAAAGATTGACTTCAGAAGCACAGTTTCTGACCTGAAATATCGATGTTGATGCACTTTGGGTAAAAAAGCACACAGGAAGAATCCAGCAAAGGTATTCCAGAAGACAGATGTTGCACATGAAATAGTGATAAGTAATTTGCAAATAAGAACCTCAATTAAGTTAAAATATATTTTTATGGTCAACAGAAAAACAGAATTGAGAAAAGAATTTGCCCCATTGGGTAATATTTATGAGTTAGGAGGTTATGAAAAAGGTTAAAACATTTATTCAAATCAGTGAATTGCAGACAGAATTTATAATGTGTCGTGTCTTAATTCTTTATCTTTAAGGTGTTTTTCCTTGATATGCAATGCTCTACTTAAAATGCAAGCAGAGATCATTGACGAAGAAGTAAATGTTCTGAATGCCTGCCAATGCCCATACACAACAGGCATGGCTATTTTCAGGAGGCCATCATTTGTTTTCTGCAAAGTTGTATCTTGACAATTAAAAAAGGGATACCTCAAAAGAAAACCATGCTAGGCTTTAAATTCTGCCCTCCTAGCCTGTACTGCTCACATGGGCCTGAGGGCCATGTACTTGCCTGAGGGCCATGTACTTGCCTGAGTGTGGGTGACCAAATGACTATGAATAGTGGTATCTGTAAAACAAAAGGGGGGGGAGGAGGAGGGAGTGCATGCATTAAGAAGTCCATGATAAAAGTAACACCAGGGAAACAGCACAAATATGGCTACTGAGAAGTACCAAACTGCAAACTTCGCCCTCCCAGTGCTCAATCTTCCAAAACAAACACAGTGTGCCGAATTTTGGGAATATTTTGTCTTTGAAATCTGGCTGCTGCTGCTTCATTCCACTAAAAAAAAACCAAACTGAAAAACCAAACCCCACCCCAAGGCCCTCCCCCGCAAAAAAACCCCAAAACCAGCAAACTAACGAAAAGAAAAAAAAAGAAAAGAAAAAAGAAAGAAACCCCAAAACCCAACCCAAACCAACCCAACCCAAACCCAACCCAAACCAACCCAACCCAACCCAAACCAAGTAACTTTCTGAATTTCAGTGCAAGATTGGACTTGTTAGGGTGAAAAAATATAATTTCAGGAAATGTTGATCTTGTTTCATACCGTGATGAGATTTATCCTGGTTTAAAGACGGAAGAATCCGTTGATAGCCCTTAATCATGCTGTTATTTTTCACCACAAAGTAGCATAGAGCTTTAATTTAAAGGAAATGTTTCTGCAACAGCTCAGCAGGAAGCTGTAACACCCTGCCTTGGAGTTCCAGGCTTGCAGAGTACAGAGTGTGTTCATGTTTAAAATGTGTCCTTTGGGAATTAATTGGAAAGTAGATTCAATGTCCAATAATGACAAAAAATGACAACTTGACAGTTATAATACTTTGAAGCCATGGTAAGTGCTGCCTTCTTGTTCTCTTTCCAAGGCAAAGTCCTCCTGTATTTTGCCCTTTAAACCAGTGGAACAAAAGTTCTTCAGTATTTATTTAGAATTGCATCCCTTACAAACTATTAACTCTGTGATGCTGTATGAGTTCTACTGACGTTAATCATGATATCGTGCTTCATCCATAGGACTCATGTATAGTCACATCAGCACAACTGAGAACAGAATGTAGCCCTGACAGCATATTTGAATATAGTAAAACAAAACCATAAGACAAATCTACACCTAAAGAGCCTCAGAAATTCAGAAATGTTTCCGAGGTTCCTTTAATGTGTCAGCCTCTTCAGTATCAATGATAAATATACAAAATCAGAAAAGATTTATTTTTTTGTGGTGATGACTACTTCTCTCCCTTTAATCTTACATTAATGTTAACGCTTGTAATACTGAGCAGATTTGACATAGCAGAGGCAATCTGTATTTTGCTTCAGAAGATTCTATAGTGTGGTTTTCAGTGTCAATAAATTAAACTGATCTATCAAAGTAATAATTTTGCATCTAATAATAGAGTTTACAATGTAAACAAAAAAAAGACAAAAAGATTTCCAACAGTGTTACAAATGGATACCAACTTTATTATTTTTTTATGTTTAAATAATCCAAATAGACAGATAATCAAAAATGTTGCTTGCACAAATTCCTATTAAAATCAAGGAAACTTGTTATATCTATGCTGAACATGTCTTTAACCTTTGCAAACCTGTGGTTAAGACGCAATGGGTCATCACTGTTTTGGTCAACTTGCATTCTAATATTAGGAAGCTAATGCATAATATGTACCCTCAAAGAGCTACGGACAGAAAAGTTTTGATGGCAGATGGCAGTGGAAATGCCTTCCCTGCATATATTAAGTGGGATCTAATTTTGATTCTTCTTAGATTGTTGAATGTTACAGTGGCAAAAGTAGCAGCCTTTCCTTATTGCAAGCAGTTCTTTATAGAGGTATCTACCTGCTAGATAAACTATGAACAAAAAATTACCTTTCACTTAATTTTAAATTGAACTGGTTTTAGGTTTTGGTCCCCAATACTTGGATGCTTGTAAGTACCTAATTTATCGATAGTATAACATCAGAAAATAAAACTCAAAGGGGTCTTTTTGTTGTGCTGGTTTCTGCCTTACCAAGCAGCCTACCTTTTGCATAAAAATGGGTACAGTTTCCTTAGCAATGCTCTTAGGAAAGTTTTTTCCCTCAGGAATAGAAGCACATTTAAGTACCTTTTATGCCAACTCACATTTTCCTGATTGGAAATGTATCCATGTTAAACGAAGGGGAGTATTTGTTCTACAGGGAAGGAGGAAAGGGACTGTGTAGGACGAAAGACAGTCTTTCATGGGGTTGGTT
>JAVHNC010081659.1:41755-56232 GCA_034782935.1 Micropsitta keiensis | reverse complement strand
CCAGATCCTCTCCTACAGTGGGCCTAAGGTCTTCATTCTCACAGTCCCTGCATCCGCCTTCCAAGACTTGGGTGGTGCAGTCAGAGGTTTTGTCAGTGAAGACTGAGACAAAGAAGTCATTCAGAACCTCAGCCTTCCCTAAATCCAAGATATACAAGGGCAGCAGGTCTGGTGGGCTGTGAGACTGGGTAGGACACTGTGGTAGTGCTGCTTTGTCTCTAAGACATCTCCTCCTCTGACTGCCTTTTCTTGTTTCTATATTGAGCAAGACAGTTTCAGGTCTGTATATTTTGACTTCTTCCTTTCAATTTTTAGAAGTATTTAAATAAGCCCCTTTTGAAGAAGCTCTTTGGCCTGGCTGCAGGAATTGTTCCATAGAGGAAGGCAGCCAGCAAAATACCCTAGAAACAAAAGAAGAAAATGAGAAACAGTCCTGATGGGAATGATTTACAGGCAATCCCAGTGAGATTAGCAAATGGAATAAAAGCCAAGTCTACAAAAGAAGGCAATGCAGAAATGAGATACTGATCTTTCTGCAAGAGACATTGTCCCAGAATTTGGGATCAGGTCAACTGAGCAGCAAAAATCAAACAAACAAACAAAACCCAAGAAAGCTTACAATAGCTGGGAGCATACAAAACTTAAAACCATTCTGAAAGCCCTATTAATACAAAGCTAACAGGAGAAATGCAAAACTTCTGGGTAAGATACAGTATACAGCACAAGAAAATTGTTGCTTCCCCACACAGTATCTAGCATGAATATACATTATTCATGATGGACATATTCATAATGGACAAGATCTCCTTAGCACCAGCTGACCACATCTTGGTATTTTGCAAAGCACGTTACATGTTTGGCCTTGTTTCTGTCCAGCTATTTCTATTTGTAAATGCCTACATTTGCTCTCCATCCCCATCCCTTCTTGAGAAACATGGCACCCAAATCCACAATCTCTGGTCAGTTCTTGATGGTTTGGGATCTTCCACTGGTTGTTTTTTTTTTCCTTTATTTTTTTTTTTTTCTTTAATTTTGGGTCAAAGAAACACTGAAACTAAAGTTCTAAGGATAATGAATCATTTATAAAAAAATTTAATTGGAAAGTTCCAGGAATTTGTGGTCAAAGTGTGAGAGTAACAAATTGTTTCAGCCTAGGTTTTACTATCTCCTGTTTGGAAGAGATCATAGGGTTTTCCAGATTTAAGGCATGGTATCTGTTTTGTTTTCCTGATCTGTTGAATGTCGAATGTCAGTAACCTGACATTGTATTTGGAGTAACAGAAAACTTGCTGTAGACCTCTTGGTGCAAACTGTGAACTAGAATGACTATATTAGCAAAGTGCAGTCAAGCCATCCAAAGCAATAGTTGGTGCAGCACTACGGTGGATATTTCTGAGCTAACTTAATCTGCTCCAGCTCTGGGAGCACTGCACTGCATTGTACAGCAAAGGTACAAGAAATTCAGGCTTTAAAGATTTTGCTGTGTTTCACATCAATTATGTTTCAGATCAGATTTCTTTTCACATTAATAATGACTGCTCTTTTATTACCGCTGGAGCCCACTCTTGAATAGTTCTAGTGACTTGCTGAATTCCTATTCATAATCATGTATCTAAACTTCTTAATTCAGTAAAAAATAAAATCAAAACAGATCCTCAATTTACAATCAGCACATCCATTTTGTGTTTCAAGAACAGATTGTTCAGTGCCACAAAGTACTATTCAAAATGGAATAGCACAGAGGCATTTCCCATACTACAAGCTGGGATCTTTTAACTAGACTCAAGGGATTGTGATTCCCTAGCCTGCTTTTTTAGCTCAAGGACATGATAGAAAGATGTTCAGCCTGAGAATCTCTTGTGGTGCCTTGCATTCATTGGAAGCTTTGAAAGCCTCACTTGCAAGGCCAAAACCTGCACTGTCTTGGAGTCAGTCATGACCTCTCGGTTGACATGTTGTCTGTGTGATAGAGCTAGCTCACAGAGAATTAAGACATAAGGCATAAAGGCACCCAAAATCCATCTTGTTCTGCTTTGTGTAGTGGGGAAGCTAAAAGCAGTCACCTGGGGAGGTAAGATGGAGAAGCCACTGCTCTTCCTATCTTCATCCCTAACCCTACCTCTCTCTTCAAGAGAGCTTGAGGGAACAGTGTCAGGAAAACGTGCTGCAGTGCTGTCAGTATTCAGCGTTTGCTACAGGAAAAGGCCTTTGGTCTGTAGCCCTGCTCCAACCCAGCAAGCATTCCATGCACTCCAAAAGTGTTTAAATTCTTTTTTTTTTTTAAGGAAGAGAAAAAATATTTTATGTGGTGAGTAAAGGGGTGCAGAAAAGGGGGGGGGAAATAAAAAAAAGGCATAAAAGTTAACTAAACATAATTACATAATTTATGTGATATGTACCTAAATGATAGAATTTTAAGAAATCAAAAACATGAATTTCTCTTATTTCAGACTGAAACTACAGTATCCAGTAGCTGGAATCACTAAATAATTGTGAATCCATGTTGGAAGTGATTGTGAGGTTGTTTGAAAACAAAGACAAAAATTTGAATCAATTAAATAGAAAGGTTTGGAAAGAATTTTCCTGGAAGAGAAATATACCTTTTAGGGTATTCACGATCCAGTGGGGCAAGTTCTTGTTCTACTGCTTTGATAAATTACCTTTTCTGCTGCTTCAGATTCAAAGGGAGAGCTGCTTTCCAGAGTGAATGGAGCTGGGTGAATCACATGTTCTACGGCAAGCTCCAAAGTGCTTAGCAAATGAAGTCATCCAGACAGGATTAAACAAAGTTATGTCTCCGTAGCAGAGCCTTGTTTATGGAAAATGAGTTTGGGCGATTGGCTTAGCCTAAGCACATACTGTTCTTTTTCACCTAGGCACATACAGCTTGCTTCAATAAAGTAGTCCTGTCCCAGGCAGCAAACGTTCCTGGGTTTAGTTCATAGAGGTGGAGCTTGGGGGAAGGAGGCTGGCCTATCTGATCCTCTGATTTCCCATGGCTTTGGCAAGCACCTCAATATATACAGCAGTCTGTGCTGCTCTTTTTTTCCCTTTTCTTTCCTAATGAAATGCTACACTTTTTGAGGTCCCTGTGTCTTTTCTAAATGAAGCCAAGAAACACATGAAGCATAGATCAGCTGCAATTTGAAAATGGTGGTTTAAAATCATGTCGGTATTTTAAAGCATAAATATTCCTATTCATATGCATCTAAAATGCATAAACGCACCAGCTGTGAGGTTTTTCCTTTACATCAGCCTATGAAAAGCTCCAGGAGATCAGGAAATTTAGAGCACAAGAATGGTTTATTTTTATACCCATTTCCCTTGTCATTTCCTTTTCCCATTCCAGTCCCTCTGAGAAGAACCAATTAACTTGAGACATTTTCCACATCCATTGAAAAAAAGAGAAGAATTGTTTCAGGACTGGTATTTTATGCAAACTAAACTGTGATAATGTTGCCTGTCCGAGAGCAGCAAATTGGGGAAGTGCCGAAGATGTAAAATCTGTGAATAAATGAACTGTTAAATTTTGCATCTGCACTGGAATCAGAATGGAAGAGACACCGTTACAAAACAGCAGGTTGCTAAACAAAATGTACTTGTTGCTAAACAGAATGTTAAGAAAGCAGGTTAGTGGCCATAAGCAAAAAGGTGATTGTTGATGCTGTTGGAGCAGAGGCAGATGATGGGGAGAGGAGAGGATCATAGTACATGGAGGGGGTGAGAGTTGGCCCCTTCACATGTATGGGCTTCTCACCTGATTTGGCTGACTGGGGATACTGCTCCTGTCCCAGAATGCTCCTTAAATGTCTGCGTTGGTTTGGGCCTGATGCTTTGCTCCTTTGCTTCTTGGCTGCAGTAGAAGTACTGCAGTAACAGTGTAGGAGAGGTAAGGTCAGTAACAGTGTAGGAGAGGGTTACTTTTGGTGTGTATATACAGTTCCCTGCTGTTTATCACTGTATCTCTATGGACTATAGTAACATCCCATTTCTTCCATTATTATTATTTCTAGTGAAAAACAGTAACAGGTTATTTTCCACTGCTCTTTTTCATTTTTACTACTATGGGGGCTGGAACTGGCTTAAGATGTCCAGCCGAAATTGTATATAACATTCAGAAGTCTTCAGATGGCATAAGACCAAGGTAATGAGTTCTTACACCCATTCATCTTAATTTTTTGTGATGGAGATATGAAGTCCAGTACAGCTTTTCATGTCTTCTGAAGATTTGTCAAATGATGTAGGGTGAACGTTAGACACCAAAAAATAGTGTACATTGGAGCAACTCCAACAATTTTTTGGTTTAGGATTAGAAAAGCCTATGCATAAGCACTATGTCACATTTCCTCATGCTACTCTCTGTATTCTTTCCTTCTTGCCATGCTGAGCAAGTTGTTGTAGAGCTGTCAGTTCTTGACAGACTGGCAGCAACCCTGATCTGACCCAAAAGTCTCTACAAGCTCTTGCAGTGACAGTTGCCCAGCACAGACAGGTCTGGCATTGGTTTTGCTGAAGTTCCCCCAACTTGCCCTATAATTCCTAGCTGAATCTGTTTTTTTCGTGTTATTAGGGGTTTTAAGTTGCTAAGCTCAGCCAGTATTTCAGACTTAGTGTTTGTGGCTAAAGTCAAGTACAATCAATTGTGAGAGCAACTAGAGCCTGGTTGCTACTTGGATAAAGTGACTGAATCTTCAGTAGCTCCATCTGAACTATTACAGTTAGAGAGAAAAAATGGAAGGAAAATAAAAGCATTTGTGATGGAGCAGAACTGGCACCCTAGAAATAAAGTGCAGCAGCCTTTCATAATTCTTAAACTGGTTTCCCTAAACCTCTACTAAGGTTAGAGAGGCTTTTTGGCCAGATGCCTTTAGTTCTCAAGCGCCTGTTTTTTCAGGACCCCACTCAGTGTGCTGTTATGTGAAAGATTAAAGTTTTCCTGACCAAATTATCCAGAAGGATTAAAACTGCCTTCAATAACTGCTTCCAAAATATTGTTCCTCTGGGATTAAAAAAAAAAAAAAAAAAAAAAAGTACATTTTTAAGGAAAGGTCTTTGAGTGCACCCACAGAGGTTCGAAGATAGAAAAGAGAATTTTAAAAGCAGAATTTAATATAAGAAATATAATAGCTGTTTGAGTTCTTAGTGTGTTTAATATGACATCACAAACAGCACTGAATACAGCCTCTACTTCTTAGTCATATTTGCTGAAGTGATTTAGTATCTGTTATCATGTTGCCTAAAAGGTTTAGTTACACAAAGAAGACAATTCTGAGCCATCTTTCAAGATTTGCTAGCACGACACCTTAGAGTCAAAAGCATTTCAGTGTCAGAGTGCTGCAAAACTCTCACGCTCAAGAATATTATGCATAGGACAGTTCACCTGGGAAATTAAGTTTAGCTTTTTAAAATAACATTTTTCCGATTTTAATCAGCTTAATTCTTCAACCTCCTGTACTTAAAAATACAGGAAACATGAATTAGACAATGGATAAAAGAGCTCATAATAACTAAACCAAAATTTCCTCCCATGAAGTCAGAGCTCTGAACCATGCAGGAATATCAAAGTACTGCATATATTTTCTGTGCACTAAACTAAATATTTTAGAATTCCACAGAGGTTTTTAAAAATAAATACCTTCCTTAGAGCACTGTTCCCCCTAAAAATATTTTTAAAAAACACAATTATGGTTTTGGTTTCTGTATTTTTTAAAAGAAGACAAGAAAGTCTGATGAAGCAGAAGCCAGAAAACACAGCAGATGCTGGAGTGTTCTTGGAGAAAAGTAAACAAACAAACAAACAAACCACTATGTGGGGAGATGTTCTGAGCTATTCAGGGCATCACTGTAATAGCAGTGAAGGGAATCACATACAGCACGTCAGGAAACCAGATGTAAAGTTAAGTCTATATAGCTATATAGAATAAAAAAGATAACCTGAGCATACACATGCATTCTGTTGGCTTTACTTGTCCCTGCCACACATCTATGGATTTTAATGGTTTACTTAGGATTTGGAAGGTTTTTACATCTTCACGGGTCTGCTACTTTCTTGGGAATATAAACTCTTGCTGCGCCAGTACTGTGCATGAAAGATGTATGTTTGCAAAAAGAAACGTCAAACATCCTCAAGCCAAGTCTAGAGCTCTGCATTTCAGTGTTGTACAAGGATCTGGTTGTGCAATACTCACCCTCCTCTAGTCATTAGTCATAACTATGCCTGTGCTATAAGGAAGATGGAGTGTTAGAGCCGTAGCACCTTACATGAAGATGTCAAAACAACTGTGAATGTTTTCTAAATGTTCTGATGGTGTAGGTGCCTTTGCAGTGAAAAAAATCATCAGTAAGTGTTACCTAAACCAATATCTGATCAGTACAGGAATAGCTGCAGCTGAATTTTGTGAGCCTTTTGTTTCACAAATTATGACTTTGGGTTTGATCCAGCTCCTACTGAAGTCAACAAGTACTTCCATTGACATTCAAGAGAAGAAAGACCTACAAAGTCCGTAGTCTTCAGACAAAATTCCTTTGGCTTCAGCTGGAGAAAAAGCAGCTCAAAAAGGCTGTAAATATTTCAGGATGGAGTTATATACTTGTGCTGATGCAGCAGACAGTTTATTTTTATTTGGACATACAGAGTATTTAAGCCAACTTCTGGATTTTAATTGGTTAGAGCAGTTTGAAAATTCACAGAATACTACATTACAAGTGGCAGATGTATTCCTCATTCCTGTGGGTCAATGTGAAACAGTAGAGAAGTAAAACAGCTTGAGAGACCTTGCCGTGTGCTGTGTTGATAGACATTCACTGACTGGCTGCATGTTCGTGGGGGTTAACATCAACTTTGTATTCGAGCATTTGGCACATCCATGGGTGAGCAGAACTCTAATGTAGCCTTTCTGAGAGTTATTGCATGATTGGACTTGTGCGGTGTGAATGATTGATTCAGAGAGGCTGCGCCTCCTCCCTGGCCCTTAAAGGATCCTTTAGAGAGCCATTTTCCACGTCTGTTCAAGTTTCCTGCAGAGATTGAATTTGTGGAGTGAGGCTGTTACTGCAGCTAGTGGGAGAACCTCACAGATCTTCACACCCAGAAAACTGCTACGAGCTTCAAGTTCTCCAGCACAAGGACATGTTAGGAATGGGTCAAACCCAAGGGTGTGAACAGATCTCTGAAACCTTCAAATGTCCATATGGGATTTGAGTAAACGAACACTGAGCTACCCACATCTGGAAATAAGCACACGGCATGGGGGAATATAAGTATGTGCAGGGTGGGGATGGCAGGAAATTCAGTTTCCCTATTAGAAGATCTGGCATCTGTTGTGCATTGGCTGATGTTAATGAAGCAGACTATATTTTCATCATTGCCCAGTAACTCTGGCCCTTCCAGTGTATCTGTGCATGCTAAATCTGTGTGTGTAAAAAGGACATTTTTCTCTGCCTTTTTTTCACCTTCTCTTTCCTTCAGTGGACAAATCTGGCAGGTGGCGACTGCCTTTACCCTTGCTTCTGTGTGACCTCTCTTGAGAACAAACACTGGATGTGAAAGCTTTGCCCTGCAAATTTTTATAGCTCTACTAAAAATATTGTACATACACACTTAAAAAGATGTCTTATCAGCATAAAATAACATGGAAGCCCTTTTAGAGTAAATTACCGTAGGAAAAACACATCCTTCCTCCCCTCACACAACATCAACACATACCACTATTACGTATGTGTTCTTGTCTCGAGTCCAACCACGTGTACTCTACATATTGAAATGTCTGTACGTTAGAGAGTTACTTACTTTGAGCAGCTTCAAAAATTACAAGCAAATTTTTAAGCACATTCTGTGCTTTGTCCTTATGGCCCAGTTCCCATTATCCATCAAGTCTGTTTTAAAATAGGACGCATTTTTGGTACTGCAAAGTCAACAGTGCTGGAAAGTTGGCAGGTACTCTTGTTTAAACAACATTCCCAAGTAGTCTCCTGGCAGGTGTTTCCAGAGTACTTTAAGCACAATTCTTTGGATGGGATATCTGCCAAAGTACATAGCAACAGGGGAAAAATTGTTTTCCTTTTGCCACAGTTGGGACAGTGCAGTGTTTTAGATGCTGCACTGTGCATCCATTTCAGGAGCTTATTTTGGCACAGGGTCAGAGCCTATACAATGGTATACACAGCATCTTCCTGCCTGTTTTTAATGCGAGTGAGTTCCAGAATACCAACTGGTAGGTTATCTTCCTGGCAATGGGCCAGCCTTCTGACATGTCTCTCTCACCGATTTCAGCTGTATAGAAACCCTTCATCTAGGAACTACTTACCATTAACTGTCATGCTGCAAGGGTTTCTGCAAGTTTAGAGCAAATGTTCATTTCAAAGCTGGCCAAAAGGACAAAATAGGAACAGTGGGTGACGCAGGAGAAGGATCAGAGAAGGCTTGTCTGTCTGGCACTGATTTCTGTTGCAGCTGAACCTAACTTTGCTTAATTGAAACCTGTCCTTTAGATTTGAAAAACACACAACTAGTTTTATAATCCTTCTGGCAGCCTGTCCACTTCTTAGTATGGGTTCCAGACCTAAAATTACCCTCTCTATTACCCATGCAGAAACAGTCTCTTAGATATATGTACTCTTAGATACATACAAATGCTCTCTGACCTGAAATAGAAACAGGTATGCAGTACAATAAACAGTCATCAAAGGTTAAAGGAAACATTAACTGAGGGATGTGCTGTTTTGAAATTTAGATTTTAATATGCTGAAATAGTTCATAATACTATGAAACAGATTGTAATACTATGCTGACCCTGTTCAAAGACATGGTCACAGCATGTTTGGTTGTTACACGGCTACTTTAGTAGTCTCATACCAGAGCTGCAGCTGCAGGTGACCTGCACTCATGCAGCCTTGGCACAGGTTCTAAGGAGTGCCCTATGGTACAAAACTGTTTTCCAAAATAAGGGCTTTCCTCTCAAATCCAATTCTAGCTCTTGGTTATAAAGAAAAAGACCCAGGTCAAACCGAAGCACTTGCATTTTCCTGGGTGTGTAGCCAGCCTAAAACAAAAGTTTGAGATGTGACCTACTCCAGTCACTTCAGAACCCTTCACCATTGAAGCAACTGTGTAAACATCCATCCTGCCAGTTAGTTCACTTTGAGCTGTTACTGTGCATGTGACACACTCCATACTGCATTACTCAACCCGCTTCCTCACCCCTTTGCTCATCTGTCCCACCAGCTATATAGTGACTACCAATACCTTCAGCTCTCTCATTTGTAACTTCTGCAAGTTGGCATAGGTGCAGAAACATGTAGTACTCTGTAAGCTGCAAATGACAGCATTGTATGGTAAATACTGCAGGAAGGCAAGCGCTGTGGGTGGCAACTTATTTCTGTTTCATGTTGTAAAAAATCTCAATGTCTCTACTGAATTTTTTGGCGCAGTATTTTCAGGTTGCTGGAGCAGGCTGCCATCGAATCCAGGTGGCCTAGCTATAAAATGTGTGGAATGGCAAGGACCATCCTTTGTTCTCTGTAACTGCCAAACTTCCTGTTTCACTGAGCCTGTCCTGTTTCCCACCCAAAATTCACCTTGACCTGCGCTCTTCTCTAGGGGCTAGGCTTCTCTAGAGAGCTGTGACTCCACCTGTCTTCAAATCTAACTTCAAAGCCTTCCTTCCCTGAATATTTATAGGGAACTATTTTCATTACTTTTCTTCGCCTTTTATGGGTAAGTGGAAAGGGGAGTTTGGTTTTATTATTGTATTTTATGTAAGTTAGAGATCCAAGGCATACGCATACAGACAGGCATGCTGTGGGACTAGGCACTGTGTGAACACAACACAAACACAAGACAGCCCAGCATCAGACACCTCCTTGTCCAGGTTTAAGGAGTGGATTAGCATGAATGCACAACTAAATACTGCAGGATGGCATGGTAGGTCTGAGCAGCCCCGCTCCTATTACACTGTCCCATTATAAGCATTGAAGCAAATTAAAATTTTCAGCAAGCTTTAGAAGACTATTACTATCCAAAACAAAGCAGAAGTCAACACTTGAGGGAAGCCCAGTCCAGATAAGACACTTAAATACTATTATTCTGAGGAAGAGTATACAGTATATTCTTTCTAATAACTAATAAATTGTTTAATATTACTGTGTTTAATGACTGTTTTAAAGAATGGAACAAAGAAACACGAAACAAAGAAAATGTGTAACGGATCCAGGAGAATCATATATTTAATTCCTAGTTTTGGTGTTTGACTTACAAAGCCACTTCTCAGTGGCACACATAAATACTTGAGGCTTACTGGAGCATTATAGTCACATTAACTAAGCATCCTTTTCTCTTGCTTTGTAGACGTAAGCTAGCTATCAATCATTTAATATCCTCAGAGGGTGACATTCTGATGCTGGCTCTGTCCCTAGGGAAGAAAGTAACTCAAGAAAATAAATAGAAATGCTTTAAGTCTGGATGAAGCAAAATTTGTATGAATATCTCCAGAAATGTTTATAGTATTTTCCAGTCTACATTGTTTGGATTAAAAATAGACTGAAGTATACTAGTACTAGTACTGCTTGTAAAACCAGCTATATTCAGAGTTGTTATGGGAATCCTAAGCATTTCCAGGTGTTGTACATGGTTTACAATAGTAAGGATGAAATTTTTCCCAGCCTCCTTTTTCTTTTTGTTTTGAGTTTTTCTACAGTTATGAAGGATACTACAGTGACAAGTCTAGAGAACAGTCATTTGTCTTGCCACAGATCATATACACTCCTGATGTTTGGGTTTTTCCACTCTGACCTATGATTATATTTATTGTTTGACTTGATTTCTTATATCTGCCTACTCCAGATAATAGAGACCATCACCATTTTCCATTAAAAACCAAACAAACAAAAACTTACTCCAAGTTGCATAAACTGACCATGGACATCAATATGAACACAATCACTTTCACTGATGATAATGCTTTCTTGTCATTACCAAAGCAGGCCAGATGAAGGCCTAAAGCCCTCAGAATTACTGTATTAATCCTATATGGATTCTTCAACCAGAAGGTAGACTTGCTGCATCTGACCAGTGGTCAGGCTGATAGACATTACTGTTCAAGGCAATAAGGAATTTTTGGTTTCCTAATAATTTGGGCTAGTCATATATTTTCAAACAACCTGCCTTCCACTTCTGGGGTTTCCTGAAACTTATTATTTTTGAAGAAGCTTCCTTTAGCCATTAAGTGCTCCTGCTGGGAAGGGTGCATTGTTGGTGTGGTTTTTCTTAAGGAAAATCTTCAAACACTCTTTAAATCTCTTTAAATCTTTAAAATCTCACAGATGTGCATCAGTCAGACAGGGCCTTGGAGAAGGATCTTTGGAAACTGTAACAGACATTTTGGAAGAAGGCATTTCAGAGGTTTTCCAAACCTTAGGAGACCCTGACTGCCATTCTTACAAATATTTTTTGAAAGAGGAATATTTTACTTCCCTCACAGTTCTGGATGTAACTTAACTCCAGTGCTGGCATAGCTTTCTCTAGAGTGGGCAAAGGTTTTGCAACCAAAATGGAATTTCCTTGAGTATGGTTACTATGGGCTTCCTCCAGAGAACCTGACAAGGAAAACAGGAAAAGAATGTGCTGAACAATCAGTGTGGGAACTGAGAATTTTTTTTGCCAAGCATGCTAATGCCTGTCATTCTTTTTGAAGAGTCGCATCTGAAATTTGTAGGTGTTTATCAGTAGCACTGCTAAGTTTCAAACAAGGGTTCAGTATTAAATTGAATGTTCAGACTGCAAAGAAATTACCATGTATGTTCCTCTGCTGAGTGCAGGGTGAACAATAATAATTCAGTGGATATTTTCCTGTAGAAAACAGAAATCACTAAAAGCTTTAGAACAAAATGTTGTCTAACTTGAATGGTCACCAGGTTGCCAAGTTGGAGCCAGTTTCAGACCCCTGTTTATTTAGAACTGTTTAGACACAGTTTCTAAATCAGCTTACTAGCACACCTTCATGGAACAGATCCTCTGTCTAGTATCTCTCATCAGCATGTGCTGCCATGGCACTCAGCTCCCAGAGACCCAACTATTCAGTTCTGACACATCCCATTTCCTTTACTCATCTCGCTATGTCAAGAGCTCTATTCTTCAGATTTTGTGGCCAATTAAGACAAAGTTAGCTTGCTGAGTAGTCTGTTCCATTGTAAGGATTACAGACTTGGAAAGCTCAGCCTACACAGGAGAGAAATATGGAATAACAAAATTTAAACCCAGGAAGGGCAAGAAAGAAGTAATGCATTAATACTGCCTATTGGAAGGCAACTCTAGCACGACATGAGGACAAGTCTAGGAAGGCAAAAGAAAATCTGGATTCTCTGGAAGGCTGCTGTGGTAAAGACTTTCAGAAATGAATCCCTCAGTGAAGACACTAAGGAGTATGTAGAGAAGTATGTAGAAGTATGTAGACTGTTTTCTTAGAGGCTGTTGTCTCCTGAGCTTTGTCAACAAGGCATCTCATTTTAACAGTTGTTACAATTGTGTTCTGTTCTATGAACCACCTAGTTCCAACTATTCTAGCCTTGTTTTAAAAATAACTGCAGGACACAAAGTTTGTTTGCCAAGCCAAAATCTGAAATGATCTTCAGACTTTTACATACGAGCAAAAATTGAAAGGCTTGAAATGGCCACTTCCTTTTAACATCTTATAAATACCAGAGACAGGCAAATGATTGTCCATCTTTTCTTTCCCTATAAATTTACTTATTTTAAGGCAAAAACAATTTAACATTTTGTTTTGTTTCCTAAAACCTGTTATTACTTCAGTGTTCATTTTCAGCTTCTAACTGGCTGAACAAAACCAGTGAATATATTTCCAATATATTCTCCTTTACACAGTTTGTTGTGGAATATTGTAGCAAATAAATTCACTAATAGCTTTCTTAGAAACTATGAATTTTAAGTGCATACTAGGACTCATTTGCAGAAAATAAATTTTTGACCTATGAAACCTAATTTTTAGACAAAATTATCTCAAGCAATCATGTTTCAGCAGTTTAAATAATTCCATCTAAGCTCAAAATGATTGCCATGCAACTGAGTCATTGTAACAGACAATCACCATGCTTTTAAATAAGTGTTGATCAGAGCCGAAACTGTTACCAGCTGTTGTTCTGTCACAAAGCGGGAGAAATACTTTGTGGTCAATGTATCCAAACTGGACAAACTCACAGTCTTTGAACTTTAAGTAGTGAATATCCTTACCCAACTGTCAGCAAATGACATAATCATTGAATTTTGAAAAGCATTGGAAGAAAAATTGAAGGTGCTCAGAGGCTGTTTATTTTTTCCCAGAATTTTTACTTCATTGAAGTATGTGATTTGTTGCAAATTATTTAGCAGTTCCATTAATGAGATAGTGAAGAAAAGGAAAGTCAACAGCTCCAAATTATGAAAATGGAAGTAGCATTGAATGTCTTAAGCTACAAGTGTAAGGAAGAGATTTGTGCACACACATCAGGCTTCAGCTTATGCAGCAAACCATGTAAAGTGGAATTCATACCATACCACTTCAGTTGTCTGGAATGTAGATGTTTCATTTAGTAGCATCCTCAGTTCTATAGCCAGTGGTAAGTAGGTACCTCCTGGAAAATGTCATCTGCTTCAGATGGGTTGAATACTCCTCTACACTATTACAGAGGAAGTCTCAGGAATGATAGGTGGGACGAATTCTATGTAAAATAAGGCTTGGCTGCCAGTCAGAGCCAAAATTGTGGGTCAAAGTTTATCATGAGCAGTAAATGCATTTACATTATGCAAGGGTCTCCAGCTGGTGAGGGCCAAACACATTCATGACACAGTTGTCCTGTCCCTGGAGTGGTTCTTGCTCTGTGAAGCACAACACCCCTGGTGCTGGCAGCACTGGGAAAGAGCAGTTCAGAGAACAAAGGGCTCGTAGCTGAGCCATGAACAAATGAGAAAAGGAAGCCATTTATCATCTCTAGGCCACAATGGAGAGCCACTTCCTATTAATTAGAGAAAAGCAGAAATTGAAAAAAGAAAACAAGAAACTTATGTTATATGATCTGAGAGCTGGCTGATCTACTAATGTAGAACACAGGGTGGAAAAAAAAAAAGGCTGATAATGTGGAACAGTAGGGCATGACTGCTGATCTCATAGAAAAAACATGCGGAAAATACTATTCAAAACACTGGCAAAATGACTTCATGTGAAAGGCACATTTCTTCTCTTCCAGGGGGCAGAATGTTCCAAAGGAACCTGCATGTGTCTGCCTGTGTGCTCTTTCCATTGGCAGGCACCCAGATGGCTTGGATATTGCAGGGCCAAGTAGGCAGTGTTTGGTGCACATAATGAGTGTATCTTTGTCCTAGATTATGAATCTGTTAGATTGCATTTGAGATATTTTTTCCCACTTCAGCCTTGACTGTAAAGCTAGGAGCATTTTCTATGGTTTGGGGGGTTTGGGGAACAAAAGAT
>JAVHNC010081649.1:0-11417 GCA_034782935.1 Micropsitta keiensis | reverse complement strand
GACACATTCTTTCAACTTTCTTCTTCATTCTGCCCAGAGTAGGGAGTAAGAGGGGGGGGAGTGAGTGGCTGTGTGGTTCTACGTTACCTGCTGAGCTTAAACCACTACAGTACATTACCCCAGTAGAACCCGTATCAGCTTTGTTCAGACTGAAAGGGATTATTTCATGTGTCTTAGAGCTGTGCTCCTATTCACATATCCAATACAGTATTTACTTCTGTTGCAAATGACAGCACTGTCATCTGCTCAAGTTTTAATCTCCTAGAATCTTCAGAACATATCTACCAAGCTGCTATACCATAATTTTCCCTTTCTGTATTCATGCAGTTTATTATTTTTGTGTGAGGAAAGAAACTTGCACTGATACTTTTCATCCTTATTTCCCCAGTGAGGTCGGGAAAAATATGAAGAGGAACAAGAAAGAATACATTTTCAGGTACACTGAGGTTGTATAAACTTGCATTCAAGCTGGAGCTATTAAGTTCTGAAACTTTCTGAGTGATGAGTAGAGAAGAAAACCAATAGCAGACTTCTAGTGAGCAAAATTCTGGATTTGGTAGAAATAGGAAATTTCTTAAATATTTGGAAAAGGAATAGATCAGAACACTAAGTGCCCAAGAAGTTCTGATTTTGTTAAATATGGAAATTGGAAGAAAATATTTTGAACACTCTTGGATTTTCTTCTAGTCAAGAGGGAAAAACTGACTGGGAAAGCAATCTGGGTGAGAGTAAGCATGAACAGTGAAGTTTACACTGTTTAGAAGGGGAAAAAGGAATAAAGGCAAAACAAAACAGCTATCATAAGGAAGGCAGATTTCTGTGACTTACTAACATCAAAATCAAAAGGAAGCACAAGATAAGTAAAAAAAAAAAAGCCAAACAAGCCAGATCACTGTGAACAAGTACAAAAGAATAGCACCAACATACAGAATAATAATAAAAAAAAAAAAGGATAAAATATGAAGCAACTAATAGAGGATATCAAGACTAACAAGAAAAAACTAATGAAAAAGAGTTATAACTTTGATCCCTTACTCAAGACAGAAAACTACTGACATATAGCACTGGAAAGGAAAAAAGTTTAGAAGGTATAAGGAAAAAATATATTAACTATGGTAATCACTCAATTTTAATTGAGATTATATAAATAGCATAGTTCAGCATAAAAAAGAGAGGAAGTAGTTCAGCTAAATTAAATATTCTCAAACTGCCCACTTTGGATTAATTTCATGTAAAAATATCAAAAAACCTTGATGAAATACAATGAAATAACCATTTGTGGGACCTTAGGGGAAAGTAAAATAGTGATTTGCAAAAAAGCCAACATAGGCCATATTTTTAAAAAGCGTGGAAGTAAAGACCTGGGGAACTTTCAATTAAGATCAATTCCTAAAGAAGTATTAGAATGAAAAATATTGTAAGTGCAAAGATAGCACAAAAAATATAAATGAGACAGGTTCTTTATGAATAAGTCACATCAAAGTAATGTGCATTTTTGGCACAATCGTATGTCCTGTGAATAACGGGAAGGCAGTAGAATTTTAAAGATTCTAACATGATTTTATATTGCATTTATGTAAAGATATGATGCAACCAAGGTGTAAAGCTACAAGAGGTGCAAAAGTAATAGTCACAGAACTGCTATGTAGTTAACGAGTCTCCACACTAGCCCACTCAGTACTGCTGGAGATTTTCATTAATCATCTGAATAATGCAACAGAACATCTATTGTTACTAAATTCAAAGATGTCAGCAGGCTGCGTTGTAGGAATGAATGAACTCAGAAGGTTCTTAAGATATCACTGTTAGTAGTGATTAATATCCAGTCATCCAGTGCAACTCCTGGTATGGTAATCCTCAGTATAAGCATCCTTACTGTGCTAGTCTTAGAAGTCTTGAGTATTACAACACTGTAAATGGAAACTGAAATATTAAAAGCTATGTTTGTTTCTTTTTTGCCCAAACCATGGTGAAAGGAGAAAACTACTATGATACAAAAATACAAAAAATGTATGTTGAGCTTCAGCCTGTTTCCAAAGTTAGCTTGCAAAACACATTCTGCTGTAATAGACTGGTCTAATCATCGACAATGAGGGTAAAACAAAAACACAAGTTCACAGCAAGCATTTAAGAATGGATCTAAATCAGTCTTAAGGATACAGCTGGCCCTCATCTGTCTTTAGAAAGGTGGTACAGAAAACTGCATCTGAGCTAGCTGTCTAGAACATTTTTAGAGTCAATAAGCAGAAGCAGACACATCAAGGTACAGTTTATCTCACCATAGGATGCACGCCTGACCATGAGTCACACCCTATTGCTGCATTCTTCTCTCCATGAGCCATAAGGGAGACTGCACAATTACCTCACCCAGACATCTTAATTCTGAGAAGCATAGTGTGATCCTCAGTATTTAGGAAGGTATTCTGAATCATACATGTTGTTGTGATGCCACAGTTGTGGTTTTGCTGAAAAGATTACCACATAACAAGTGAAGACCTCACTCAGGTTGTCCATTTCAGTCTAGATTACTGTTGTTGGGAATATGAGTATACTAAAGTAGCCCATGATACAGCCAGGAGTAGGATTTTGAGAATGAGAAGCCGGGGCTATGCAATACTGAGGCCATAGCTGCACCTCTGACTACTGTATATTTCTTCTCTGTCAGTACAGGCTTTGACCTTCCTGAGAGGCTTCACTTTTAAACTTCTTCTGTTTGATTTAAATTTTCTCTCACTTTTCTAACAAACTACCTTATTTATGAACATTTCAGTCCTAGATCTTTTTTTGTTTTCCTAGCATAACTCACAGTGGCCCATTCTTCTCAGAAGCAAGAATTTCTGAAACACAGATAAAACCCAAGGTCAACAGTTTCTGCATTCAGGGAAAGAAAAACATAGTTACCTCACCAGATACTGCTAATGTGCTCTCTATGATAGCAAAATACACAAGGAAAGCAATGATTTTGAGTGGCTGAGAAGAAAATGGTCCCAAAGGATGAAAAACTAGTTCCTTCCCTTCTTTTCCAATGGTAAACACAGAGAGACACTCCAACATATAATCCCTGGAAAGCGTAGGTACTGGATTCCTAATTTGCTAAGGTTTTATTGTTTATGCCCTTAGCCCAGTGGCAGAAATAAAGAGCTCTGCTGTGTGTTAGATATTTGGAATTTAGTGTCATGCTGATAACACTGTACAAAAAAAAAAAAACCCTCAAGCACCACATATACATCTGCAAAGAGAACTGGCCTGCTTTTAAATTCTCACCAGTTATTCTGTTGCTATCTTACCCTATTGTTAATTATCACACCTGGTTTTCAAATACAAGACTAGAAGAACTTGAAGTAATATGAAATTGCTCCACAGGCAAAAATCAATCTTCCCAAAAAGTGACTAAGAAAGATAACAAGCTTCCCAGGGAAGATGGAGGACACTTAACAGTTGTCCAGACACAAATAAGACAGAGAAGAAAAAAATAGCCTATATATCGAGTCAAAAGACTGTTTATCATCATCTGTATCCTCTTTTAAAGAATAAAAGAGAAGATGAAAACAACATTTCTGTACCTAATAGCCAATATCTAGGAGAATACGTTACTCCATACTTGCCCAATTTTTATCTGCCTTATTAAGCATCCCATGCCTGTTTCTAAGACAAAATAGCATCCTGGCCTAACCATACATTCTTCTACTTACTATAGAAGTTATTATTTTCCTATATGTGCTCCACTTTAAGACTGTTCAGATAAAACAAAAGTAGAAAAAAAAATGTAACTAAAACATTGGAATGGTTATACCATTCCAGTGCAACCTAATCAATATATACACTTTTCATTGTAATGATTCAACATTCATTTGAATCCACCTTTGCACATATTCATGCCTACGTGATTTTTTTATTTCAGTACTTCTCATAGAACTAGCAGAACTCCATACAAGTAATCCATCTGCTCTAATGTCTGCAGGATTAAAACAATAATTTGGAATCATAATAAAAGAACATTATTTGTCTGTAAAGCTGAGGTCCCTTACAGCATCCATCCAAACTTACACATTCAGTAAGTTTCTTCATAATGAAATAAAGAATTCTGAGAATACCAAAAGGGCAAAAATCAAAGGTATTAGGCATCATTACACAGAGATTCCATCTCTTGGGTACTGTTTCAATTTCCTTTTGTAATACATTTGAACCTCCACAGCAAAGTAACTTCATGGTGGGAGGGGAAGAGAAGCATTTTCCATTACTTTAAAGGTCCAGATGGACCATTAAAAGCTGTACTAAATGGAATTCCTAAACTGGAAAACTTTTTCTATTTTACTCATTGCTTAATTCGACAATATAATACAAAGTAAACCTATTAATTAAGTCTTTTGGTAAAAATGCCTTAGGCAGTTTTTAAGAAAGAAAAACTATTTCAACAATAAGTAGGTGCTAAAAATTAAGTGCATTCACAGCTTCAAACCAGATGTCTAATCTCAAATTTGTTCAAATCTGAAATGCTTAGAAACTTTTGAGAAAGTATTTCAGCCTTTTTCCTCTAAAAAGGGAGAGTACCTCATTAGTTTATACAAACATTCTCAGCAAGGTACAAGAGAGAACTTCAAGCACCTGCTACGTATGGAACTAGAATAATAAATTTCATCCAGTCATAATGCAGATATACAGATCTGGATGCAGCCACAGCTCTGGATACTTCAGCTTAAACCTGACAAAGCCTCAGAGCAAGGTTCAATAACTTGGATCAGGAACTGGGCTATAATTAGACAATGGTTAGGCTTTAGTCCAAAGTGTGCAAGAGGGAGCTTTTGACTCAGTAGTCAAAATAAGCACAATCCTTATTCTTAATTCACTGGTCATCGTCATCTTTTTTGGGGGGAGGAAGGAAGGGGAGCTCTCATGTTCTTTATGGGGGAAAAAGAAAAAAGTAAGAAAGAAATAAAGAAACAAATGCTGTTTTCTAACACCAACAAAACGAAGATTCAATCTTTCATTATTTAAACTGATCAGTTGAGCTACTGATAAAAAAGGCATAGGATACAGTGTTTGCAGTTCTTCTGGCCAGTTAAGAAAAGAAAATCTCTTTGAATACCAGATGAACACATTCTGCAGGAAGAAATCCATGACAAAGATTCCCTGTGATCTTTCAAGATCATTGTTGCCAGTAGCAATTTTTCCTGCTCTCTAAGAACTTAGCATTGCAGTCACCTTAGCAATGCAATTAACATGACCTATGTGAAGTCACACCAGTTGCAAAGCAGGGGCTGCCTGCTCTGCCTGCTGCTGCAGGATCAGGCAGAATGCTTGCGCTGCAAAGTGTTAATGTTCCCTCTCCCCTTCTAAAACTAGGCATGGTGAAAAACAGGCATGCTTTGGGAGGTGAAATGAGTCATAGAGTGCCTGCTGCTTTCTGACTTTGTTATAATGAGGAAAAGGTCAGCTGTATTACAAAGGTTTAATTTACACCACAAACTGACTCAAACATATTCTATTATCACCTATTTGGTTTTGCTTTTCTTGGTTATAATACCATCCTTCTTATTAGAGCAGAAATACTTACCCTGTCCTGATGTGAAAACAAAACAGGAAATCATTCTGGTTCATTCTGAGAGAATGTAAAGGTCTCACAGGCCATTTTTAATTAAATGCCATCTTACCTCAAACAAAGTGGGCCCTGGATCTCAGAAGGACATCAGAAAAAAAAAAACAAACCATAAAATGTCAAAATACAGTTGACCATCAAAATATTTTGAGCTCTAAGTGAAACTCTAGTATTTTCAAAACATTTTTATGCATGTATGTGTTTATATCTATTGTTAATAATGTGAATACATGCCACCTCCACAGAAGTGACCAGTTCAATAACATCTAATGTACATGTGTGTACAGTCAACAGTTCAAATGAGAAAACGTTTACTCATGCCTACCTCAGGAAACTGAATAAAAGACATTCTTTCTGGTCCATGATCAGTGATACCCTCCTTGACTGGGCAAGGAGTCCCAAGTCACAGACAAATGCTATGCCTGTCTGCATGGCTATATGTTTCCACAAGAGGCTGAAGGATCATCTATAGTGATCTAAACATCCTCAGATATCTTTGAACAAGTGTTGTTCATCCAACAGAACATAAACTAGAAATTCCTGTGCACACTTGGAGAAGAGTGAAGCTCAAGCCTCAAGGAACCTGAGGTTACCCAAGTAGGGCAATCTTTGCCTCAGCCTGGAAGGCAAAAGCCACCACAGGTGGGGCAGCACAAGTCAGACTCCCAGTCTTACGATCTCCTGTAGATCCCAGAGAGCTGGAGGTCCCAGAGTTACCATATAGATGTAGAAATATATCTTCAGTGACACAAAACTGCTTACTAAGTATGCTTTAATCACCTTGATCCTAGAACTGGGATCCTAGATATGAAATGCAAATATAGCAAGTGAGATGGTACCCTATCCTCTCTGCCTGAATTTATACCCCTTTTCTTACTGCTTACATCCTTTCTGGGCTGACAGGCTAAACATTTTTGATATTTATACAACATTGTATCTATCACACATCATAAGGAAAGTTCATATGCCTGCAATTTGCCCTTCTCTCCAGGCTTTACTTAGCTTTTCATAGGAATCGCTCATGCTGTGCTGGAAAACTCCATGCTCTACTTTTTTAAAAAAAGAAAACAAAAACCCCACCACGATTCCTTGCTGCCCACCTCCCCGTTTGCTTTGATCAATTTGGGATGGTCATGCAGTCACAGCCACTAAATGAAGAATGCTGTCAGAGTGTAATATTCCGGTGGACAGAAAACCCTCCAGGTTTCTGTTCTTGCTAGCTAGCCAGCAAACACCTTCTTATTATATTCCAGACTGGTAAATCAGTGAAAAAAAGGTCAGTGAAGGTCATTTACACATAAATTTACAATGGTTTCAAGATAGTTCTGTGAAGCCAAAGCAAAGTACAGTGTGAATGCTTATTTGGTTTACAAGTAGCATGTTTTCACAGAAATACAGAATAATACAGGCTTGAGGTATCCGGTCCAAACACTTAGAGCAGGTCTCATCAGATGAGGTTGATCAGGCTGTGTCCCATCAAGCCTTGAAAACCTCCATGGTGGAGATTCCACAGTCTTCCAGGCAACCTGTTCCTGTATTTGATCATCGTCATGGTAAAAAATTATATCCTAATCTAATTACAGTATCCGATGTTCTAACTTCTTTCCTTTGCATACTGTTGTACTGCTGTGCACCACCAAGAGGAATATGGTTCCACCTTCTCTATCTTCCTATCTTACATTTGTAGACAGCAGTATGGTTTCTCCTGAACCTGCCTTTTTTTCAGGCTAAACAAATCCAGTGCTTTCCTTACACATCATGTGCTTCACTTCACTGACCATCTTGACAGCCCTTCAATGAACTCTTTCCCGTATGTCAGTACCTTATATTAGGAAAACCAAAACTGTACACCATACTCCAGATGCAGTCTCTCAAGTGCCACAGAGGGGAAAGATCACTTCTCTGTAGCTGCTGGCTATATTCATGCCAACCCAACCCAGGAAGCAGTTGGCCTTTGATGCTTTAATTGGTTGACTTTTTTGGTTTCATTAATGCTATTTCAAATCTATAGTTCTCTGAAATTTAAAATAAGATGGTCAAACCTGAAATAACACTATGCAGAAGGGTTGTGACTGGCTTAAATACAACCAGCAGGAACTGATTCAATTTCTGCACATACTTACACCTGGGTCTTTGTTTATAATCAAGAGTTGTGCTAGTTTAACTAGCACGGCTTTCCTGCTACTCTGTGGACACAAATCATCTTAAGAGCACTTCAGCAATTAAACTGAAGATATTTTCATACCACTATCAGTAGAGTGACTCTTTACATTACAGCAGATGACAGTTAAGTTCTAAGAGCTGTCAAGTAGAAATTAAATTTACAGTAATAAATGCAGGACATAATGGTAGTCACCTCTCACCACCCCAGCCCTGTACAATAAGCCCCGGCATGAAAGTGCTGACTTTTCAAACTAGTGATACTTTTCAAGCTGGTAGGGCACTGCTATACAACAACTCGTATAATCTAAAATTACATCTTAATTACATTTACTTTTTCACAGGAAAAGGTTACATATCACAACTTCTTCTATAATTTTCATTTACTTCTTTTACTTAAATAATGGTATATATGAATATCTCATAAAGAGCAGGGGAACCTTTTTTTTTTTTTCTTCTGACATTAATTTAATAAAAACAAAGGCATTAAAATTTTACACAGAACTTTCTAAAATGCCAAAGTGTTAATTCAGAGTAATAACTCCTGTAAGAATTACTGAATCATACATTTTAAGTTACAAGTCTCAAAAATGGGACTGGGTATATTACAAACCTGAAAATAAATTTCGCAAACCGTATTCTCAGATTTTTCTGTGCAATGATTTGTGTGAATTATTTAACATCTTCATTACATTGTCTGGAAACGTACAATTTTATCTGACTCATGTCTTGACATTCTTGTAATGCAAGTTTTCCTGCATAGGCATGCCACTAAGTGCACGCATACACATTTCTAGAACTCAGATTCAGTACTGAAACTAAAAACGTCAACATCATTTGTATTGCATTATATGTACATTGCTGCCTTCCAAGCATTATACATTTACTCTTCCACATTACATTTAAAATAAACAACCAACCAACAAAAACAAAAAGAAAAAACAAACACCTCAAACTTTTGCCTGGCTTTCATGCTCTTTAAGAAGCACGTAAAATTTAGGCTAGCAAAGAGCGACAATTCTATCAAAGAAAGTTTTTTCTTTCAAACCTTGTGCCCAGTTAAGCAGCAGAAGGGTTGCGTTCCTTAGTACAGCACTTCTTTTGAACGAACTGTGGCAGTCCAAATAATTAAATCAAAAGTGTTCAAACACCAATAAATATTTGTCTTGAGGTTAAAGATTCAAACTAGATCTTACATTATCAGAACCATCCAGATCATCTCTAACACGAGTGAGACACAGACAGATGATAGCAGTTATTGATAATCAAATCTGCTTAATTTTTTGCAACAAGCAGAAGGTAGTTTGGCAACATACTACCACAGAGATTTTATTTCTACTCTCCACTTCATTAGCATGGTCCCTTCAGTGCATGAAAAATCTCACCAAAATCAATGGGTAAAATTTCCACAGGAATTTTCAATCTAGCTATGTGGAGGGGAACTAGGTGCTCTCCCAGAAACTAAAATATCTTGAGATAGATCCTTTTGTCACTGGTGAGCCTTGCAGACATGTAAACCTCTACATGCATATGCCTCAGTTAAAATTCAGGTCAATTAGCAGTCAGTAATGAGTGTCACTGGTTATGCTCACAGATGGCTTCAGCTTGCTACTCTTTAAAACCTATATACTAATTTGAGAAAAAAAACCTAGGAGTCAGAATTTCCCGTCCCACATGTTTCTAGCTATAAACCTAGTACACCCATTCCTCTTTTTCCAGCATTAAACTTGTCAGTTGCTGCCATGTCTCCTTATCAAAAACTCCCAAGTGAATGGACTGAATTGGTCCTTTCTAATTAACACGTGAATAAAACCCACATTCAGGATGTCACTGCATTAGCTTGAGAGACACATAGCCATTAGTGCTATCAAAAATTTCCAACTGCCAAAGACCAGGTCAGGTGATGAAGAGAAAGAAATGTGCATCTTTGATACAACTTGGCAGACATAAACAAGGCAAGGTATTTTGTGTGTATTTCCCAGACGATATATCAAGGACCATCTTCAGCAAGCTGAAGATTATAAGTAAGACTTAATTTGGGGCATTAATAGTTATATTGACAATTTCATCTCTGCAAATGTTATTATTATTACAGGAAAATAAAAATTTCTATATCCATTTTGCTGAGTGCAAAATGAGAGCAAATTTGCTGAGGCCATTAGCCTGGAAGTTCATGTGGTGAGACATATTTCTTGCTTAGAATATAAATTCACTTGCACAGTATGTATTTTGTAAAAATAGAGAGTACATTGGTTTCCAGCCTTTTTAATGAGAGATAAAAAGAATTACTCAATTTTTTAAGCTTTGTCTTTGCTTTGGCACTCATACATTACAGATGCCTGCAATTATGTGGAGGCACACAGTATTAACACTTAAATATTTAATTTCATAGTATGCCTATCTGGACAGGATGTGAGATATCTAAATGAGGAATCCTATACTCTATGTGGTTACACAAAATCTCACCTGAAATCATTTTGCCCACAAAGTTGTAGTTATAAAAGTGGAGAATATGACTGTTTTCCAAATGAAACCCATATTGGCACTATCATTAGTTTTATACTCTTGAGTGATTGCTTATTACATTATTTCATATCTTAAAATAGTCCAGTAAAAGCCATAATCTGAAATCAAAAATGCTAGATTTTATAAGGATATGGGGTACAGATATACATCTGTAGAAAAGCATGTGAAACCACAATATAAAATTACACATTTTCCATGGAAAATACCCCTTTTCTTACAAAGAAAGCAAGATAAGTGAAGTGCAAAGGATCTACCAACAAAACCTTCAGAGACGTTACAATGCATTCACTCAATGAATCCGTACAGACTTATACTACAAAATAAACAGAAAGAAGCTCACACTTTCCAAATGAGGTGCACTAACATTCTTGATGAGCGTAACATAGATAAACAAAATTTCAAAAATGGTACTGAAGCTATTTTTTAAATTACTACATCAATAAAATTAATGTGTATCATCTCTTTCAAGGTTGATTATTCCAGTGAAAGCATACCTTTAAAATTTATATAAACAGAAGTTTAACATGTATACCTAAGCGAGAGAAATTATGTCACTATCTTCACTCAGTAGTCCCACACACCAGCTGAAAATATATTTTTTTCATTTAGAATCTTGTAATTCATGTTTTGCACTCAAAAGGCACAACGATATTTATTCTCAGCTAAAACTCACTAAAAGTGAAATCATGGCAAGACCTAATTCTATGAGAATTGTTCAACTAGGAGAACAGAATACTAGCAGGAGTAGTGTTGCTACCTGAAGTACAACAGGAAACAGGGCTAAGAGAGAAAAAGTCAATGTAAGCATATCTCACGTATTATTCATCCACATATAATTCCAACAAAACATGGTTTTCTGTGCAAGACATTCTAGAATAAGTACCAAACTAACATCCTTGGTTACAATGTGAAGCATGGGCAGATTCACAAATCTTTTGTTGATCACTAGTTATGCAAATTTCCCTTTTGTAACACCACAGAAACACACAGAAAATGATGAGAGGGAGGGAGGGAGGCAGGAGAGAAAGGTCCTGCTGTGCTTCTTCTGTGCACAGAGGAAAACACCAGTTTCGCCTGCGCACAGGGAGATTTCAAGTGCAGCAGCAGACTTTCATGTCACTATTTGCTTTCCCAC
>JAVHNC010080150.1:3749-17079 GCA_034782935.1 Micropsitta keiensis | reverse complement strand
GGGGAATATAGATCCCATCTTGGCATGGGGCAGGGGCACTCTGATGTTGGAAAATCTCTCAAATACCTTCTCAGAGAAAAACAACTGCCATAATCCCAGTAAGGGCCAGACTTCACCAGCAACAATAAGAGAGAACAGTAACAGGAACCAGAAAGTCAGGGCAGACCACATGAATAAAATGTGCAAAGCCCAGAGGGAACCTGGACCTTGGCATTCATGCTGTGTAATACAGTCATTTTGGGATAGAAAAAATGTAGTTGGATGGAAGAGTTTTCTCTCTTATCTGGGCACCTCAAGCTGTGGTATGAGAGGATAGAAAATATACATCTTCCTCTGTCTCTTAAGAAAACTTAAGTCAGAGTTTTTGAAGGCACCTTGTAGAGCTGGGTACCTTATCCAAATTCAACTTGAAAATAAGCATTTTGGGTTCCTTGGAAAAATCTCTCCCCTCATTTGATTCCCAAGAAGTTCAAATCCCCTCATTCAGCTTCCTGAGCTGCTGAAGGCTCCCAGTTCTTACACGGCCAAAAGTCCTCTTACAGATATCAGGGTCTTCTCTGCAGGATGACAGTGAGCCCATCCCTCAGCACCACCCCGTTAGATTATAAAATGTTTCATTCAGATGCTGATTAAACCTTTAGCTATAGAAACACAAATGCTAAGCAGGAGTCTCAGTGTCAGAGACTCTTAGTAGCTGTAGAAGAGGATGTTAAACATACCACAATTTGTGCAATCACCCATTTGGAGGGAAGACCACAGATTCCCTTAGGTCAGCAAAAATATCTAGTAAATGGGTGATGATCATGGGGAGCACAATGAATACACTCCAGATGCCTCTTCAATGTCCAATGGGATTTATGTCCACCCTTGACAGATGGGAAACCTCATTTCTGGGGAGGTGGGAGGATTATGTATATATATACACATATATATATACATATGTGTATATATATATATATATATATATATATATAGGTTGAGTTTATAGTAAGGTAGCCAAGACTAGATTTTCTTTTTGTCATCTTGCTACTTCTAGAAATACCTCCCTCTGCCCTTTTGGAACTCCAGAGCATATATATCCCAGACATGTAGCTGGCTTTAAAACCCCCAGATCTTAAACTAGGAAGAAGTAAGCTTATGGAGATCAATATGTCTGAAGGAATAGGGTTGGGAAAAGCTCCAGAGAAAAGTGTTTATGAAGGAAAGCAGATTTTATAGAAAAAAAATCTGCAGTTTGACAGATACTCTCAGGTAAGGAAAGATCTTTTGTGAGAGAACATACACAGCAACACAGGCTGGAGAACCGTTCAAAAGGATACAGCCCTGACACTGCTCTTGAAATTATTGTTTCACCTTGCTAAAGAATTACAAAGTGAATAGTGAGCTTACGATGATGAAATTATACATAGGATCAAACTAAATTGTCCTCAGTGCTTTCCTGCTATTACAAGAAGACATAATTTCTTCATAACCAGCCCCCGGATTGCTTTAACACTGGCTTTCTGGATACCAATCCATCGTTGACCAGGTATATCCTGTGAGGTGTCTGACTTCATCAATCTCGTTATTAAACAACAGGGATTCTGCTCAGACACCCTCAGCTGCCTTACAAACATAGCAGTAATAACTTACAACTTAACACATTTTAACTTAAGGAAAGGAGTTTGAAGAGATACATATTCATATATATTCATACAATTCCTGACAGTTTTCTCATCTCAATTTCTCCAGAGGGTCTTAGCAGTGGTCAAGCCTTCCATTTTTCAGAATCTGCTCCCAAACTCAAAGTCCGAAGATCCTGTGTTTACAGATGAATGTCACTGTTCTGAAAGGGAAGAGATTTTGAGAAACCCTTTTGTTCTGAAATCCTCTTAAAACCAATTCAAACCAGTTTCTCAGTGATTCTCACTGGTGTGGTATAAACAAGATTTGATTCTCATATCTTTTCCATTTGCTGACTGTATCTTTGCCATTTCCCCACAGAAATAGCACCAGCTGGCCATTATTATTTCACACTCTGGAGAGTTCAAATGTTCATCAGCTCTCCAGTTCTGTGAGCTTTCATTACCGAGAGCAAGAGAGATTTCTGGGCTGTTTGGTCAAAACCCACACTTCATATATGACCACAGCATAATAATACATATGCTGCCTAATGTTAAACAATTCATTGCACACTACTGAATGCTGAAAAATAAAATGAGTCACTGTCATTTTAGACTATCTTGATCATCAAAGCCCTACGGGCAGGAGGCATCAAAGCAGTTAATACTAACAGCATTTAATATTAAGTAGTAGTATATATTAAGTAAATATAAAGTTTGACCCATAAACAGTCTCTAGTATAAGCACAGTAATACATGAGAGCTCATGGGTTTTACATAAAAGCAGGTTTGTGTAAATACTCCTATTTTATTTGGAGGGAAACACTGACATTGAGAGGGTCGCACAGCTGCAGAGCAGGAATCAAGGCCAAATCAACTGTGTTGCAGACAAAAGCTTTACCCACAAGCCACCCCATCTGCCATTCCATGTGCACACATGTTGCTCGTGCCTTTATATTTCACCTGGAAGAGTTCAAAGTTTAAGCCATTTTTCCTCTGCCAAAACACTTCCCAGCTGGCCATATACATCATGATTGCTTTTCTCTATGTTTCAGCATCTGTTCATTGAAATATGGTCTCCTGAAGGCAACATGCCTGTTGTCACAGCTGGGGATTTCATCCTGTGCCCCAAAACCTTTCCAGCTGGGCAACCAGACTTCACTCCTTTACTCCTCTTCAGGCTGTTTCTCACAGCCTGGCTGTGTCCATGCTCACACAAGTGATGCTGGAGATTGTTGAAATCTGTCCTGAGGGAAATAGCAGAAATAGAGGATGAAGGATCACAGACCATTGCAACCTCATGTGCTTTCTGCCACTAACAGCCACCCTCCATATCTCTACCAGCAAGACTTCATTCAGCCCCCATGCAGGTGTAAGCATATGTTTGCTTCCATGCACATCAGGAAGCCAAACACTTAGGAAAGTCCTTTCTATAAGTATGTTAACAGTCATCTGGGTTTAAACAGTAATTAAAGATAGGCACAAACTTGCGTGTTTTGCTGAAACAACCCCAGAATGAAGAAAGTCAGAATTACGCAATGTGAAATAACACTCTCCATTTATTAAGCATGTCTTGACAGTCCATAAAAAATTCTGGAGCTTTCTTCTTGCCTTGCCAAATGTTCCTCCCAGTTCATATCATAGGTATGCTCCAGTTGTGCTGGGAGCAGAATGGCAATATTATGACTCATTTCATCTTGTAGGCTGGAAGTACCGTATTTTGTCCCAGAAAGAAAGGTGTAAGATTTAAAAGGCAGCTGTATGTAAACTATACTCCAGTATATGCTGGAGCACGTTTTGATCAGTTGCACCATCCAGTCTCTTTTCAGCTACAGCCCTGGCTGTTCTTATTTTTAAATTTATAACTGTGCTGGGAATATAGCATGTCCAAATTAACTTACAGTGGTAAGTGAGGGAGTTAAATGATTTTTTTATGTTTCCTCCCAGAGTAATTCTCATGGCAGTAATTGCTGCCACACACTTTTGCCATCAATCCAATGCTGTGTCTGTGCTAAAGCACTCAGACACAGATGAACTGATGCTGTTCTTGTGTCTCATCAGGGTCATTAAAGCAATCCAAACCTTTTTGGTTTTCAGTCTGCAGGGAGTGGAAATTATCATTCTCCCTTTTTGGTTTTGCACGAATTACATGGGGTTTGCCCACCAAGACTACCATGGGCTGAAGGTTTAGATATAAGTCTGTTTTGATGGTGGGATGGAAGTGAAAAGCAAGTTAATTCCTCGTATTTAACAGATGATGCAAAATCCCTATGCTGTTTGGTACCCACAGGTTTCATTCATAACTATCAAGCATTGTCCATCTACATAGGCACAGACATCAGCTAGCATCAACGATCCCATCAGACCTGAACTGGAAAATTCAGTAGGGCACATAGCAGTTCCTAAAACATCCACAGGGTTAGAAACAAACCTTGGGAAACAAGTTCAGTCTGCAGTATTTCTAAATACAACTGCCATGTCTCAAACTCAAAGGTGCAAGGACTGTTGCTGATGTTTACTCTGTAAGTGTCCTAAACACCAGCCATAGTTTTTTCACTTGTGACAAGCAAAGACCACATGGCAGGGCTTTATGACCACACCAGCCAGCCATGATTTCTAGGGCATGCCTTTTGAAGGATAGCATCAGTATACTTATCTGGAGCACACAGAAATCATGTAAAATGTTGGAGGTTCCCATAAATCTAGGCCCAGCAGCTGAAAAGTATGTTTCCCTTCTGCAATTCAGATTTTATACCTGTGGTTTGTGTTTAACCAGAAAGGGCCCCAACCACGCTCTGCACAACTCAGCAACCATTACACATCAAAGAAATCAGAGCAGACAGGACAGCGCTCTAAGCTTCCAGCTTGCCTTGGCTTGAAGCCAGAGATCTTTCCACCCTCCTCAACCAATTCATAAACTCCGAGCTTTACAGGGATCAGCTGCACCTGATGCTTTTGGTTCAGGATCACATTCCTCAAGGGAACTTTGAGTCCCTGAAAGGGTCTGCTCCAAGCAGATTTCTTTTCCTCATAGGAAAACAATAGTGCAGAATACAAGAGACTTCCTTCAGAGGATATAGGTGCAGATAAAGCCTTAAAACTGTTGCTTATGTAGAAACAGCAGGATGGCAGAAAGAGTCATTTTACTTTTGGCAGCAGCATCCTCACTAGTTCAAAACCAGCTCACCCCATCTAACTCTGCAATCTGCCTGCCTCTGAGAAAACACCATGCTCCCATGGGTGCAAACTGGGGTTGCACACAGCACCTGCGTGAGCATGGGATAGGGGACTGCAGGATTAAACAGACAGGGTACCAGGGTGGAAACACATGTCCTGTAAGACCTGGAATTATTTTTCTCGGTATCAAATCATTCTTCCAAAGAATGCTCATGAAATGGAAAGTATCCCAGAAGGTCACAAACATAATAGAAGGTTTAGAAAATAAGGTCTGTAGGAGAAAGCTTCCACTATTACAAACATCAAGGCTGGAGATTGTGTGGAAAAAAATGATACAGTCCAAAGGGCCTAGCAAGGAACAGAGAATAGGAAGCTGAGGGCAGAAGGGAACCTTTTTTTAAGGAGTTCATACAGACAGAATAGCCTAAATGACCTCCAACAGCCCAAAATCTAGAAAACAGGCTTTTAGTCAAATGCATACTGTAATCTCTGAGCCAGCTGTAAAACTAAATAAACTGCTCTATGAAATTCATGTGGCACAGTCACTGCATACACTGTCAAAGCAAGACTGAGCAGGAAGTGAATGCTCATTTACATGGCCCAGCAGCATATCTTTCCCTCTGAAAGTCATACCATCAAATTTTCTTCTGTTTATCTGGTTGAATAAAAACCTACAATAATATCCAACAAAAGCCATTACACCCTCAACCTACTGTGATGGTTGGAGAGTGAATAGGCACAGTAAAACAACCTTCACAGCATCCCTCCTTCTTGAATTCAGTGAAAGGCTCAAGTAGAAGGGCATGTCTTTGATATCCCATTTGCTGTGCATGTCTTTGATATCCCATTTGCTGTTATTATAGCCTCTGGTTTTCAGTTTTAAACCTTCTAATGGTTTAATAATGAGCTTTCCGTTTCTTTGTTGACGTGGTTGATGCCTGCAGGTTATTGAGTTTAAAAGCCAAAACACACATAGAAAATTTGCTTCAGGGTTGAAAAAATATATATCGTATTGGAAGGGTGGGGTTTAATTAGCTTTTGTTCTCCCAAATCTCACATAAATAAGCATGCTCATATATCTCCCAGTACAAGGCAAGCAAAACCAAGAGTGCCTGTTCAAACTGGAATCTTACTAGTCCCTGGTGGGTGGCAGGAACATATGTGCAAGTTACTAGGCTTGAAATTTAGTACTTTGCTTCACAAAATGACCACATGGATCAGATGAGAGATTGCCACTCACTGAAAGAAATGTGTACTGGGCCAAATCCTGACAGCCTTAATCACGTGGGCCAGTGTTTGCCTGTTCTGGGACTGCAGCTGCGTTCATTGTTGGTACCTGCATCAGGATTTGGTGCAGACCTGTTTTGGTCTTCACCTATCATTGAGTTGTTCTCAACAAATACACAGCAACAATCTGTAGAGATGTATTGATGCAAGATAAAAATAATACTAATAAAAAATCCTAACCACACAACAAAACAAGCAGTTTCCAAATCCTGTCGTGGATAATGCTCTATGATCTGTGAAATAGCTGTAGCACAAAACACAAAAAAAACAAAAGAGAGAGAGAATTTAAGGTTTTTAATTATCCCTATCACTACATTATAACCATATAATTATACACTTATACACATATTCTGCCTTTGTAAAACTTCTGGTGTCATTTCTCAGCCATTCAAAGCAGCCATTAAATGATGCTAGGAAACAGTCTACATTGTCTGCTGTATTGTCTGCCTCCTTCCCCTCTGCTTTTGTGTTTTCTTCTTCTTTCCTCCTCCTCCTCCTCCCAGTCAATTTCAGAACCATAAGATATCACTGCCTGCCTCAAACTGTGGAAACTGGGAGCAATTCCACAGAAGTCAAACCTGATGGAGATGGAATTCTTCAAATGGTGAAGGAATCTCATGGTCAGAGAAGGGGTCGAAGCCAGCGTATGGCAAGTGTCTTAGTCACTAAAGCCAGTAATGACAGTGAGCATGGAAAAGCATTGTTAACGATGCTGATGACATGAGAACAGAGTGCTGTTACTCTGCAAAGACTGCCTGAATGTCTTTCTGTATGTGTATGTGAGGGGGTGTGCATGTAAATATGTGCCTACTAAAAAAACAGGAATTTTAGAATGCTAATTATTGGTGCATATGAGTCCCCTACTACTACAGCTTCAACGCCTTCTTGTAAAAGCATGTGCAAATCTCATTTGTGGAAAACAATTTGTATCTAAATATATATGGCCAGATAGGCATGGTAACTCATTGCTTCAGTCACAGAATCATTGAAAAAAAGTATTAGCAAGACAGGCCCTTCACAAACTATCTAAGGACTAGTGTCTGATTTTGGTAGTTGTTTTAAATGATGTTATGTTTTGCTTGATATAGAGAATCAAAGGCACAACTGAGCTTTCTTTCAGAGCAGAACTGACCTCTTAGGACAAAACGATGGAAAATTTTCAAAAAGCACCAGGAGAGCATAGAAAAGCTCATCACAATGCTTTCGCTGTCATTGCTCAGTCTGATTTCCTGGGGAGAGATGATGGACGGCTGTGCCACTGGAGGTGGAATTTCAATTAATGGCTTAATATTTTAGTAAGTAGGGACTGTAAGGAAAATTGTGGAAGCAAGACAGCCATATTAGCTATATTTATGAGCTTGCATTCAAGCTGTGCCTGGAAAGGACAATGCAGTCTTTTCTGTTAAATATGGAAAGCTGAGTACAACAGAGCCATTTTCCTAAGCATGTTGTAGACAGCAGAGCCATTGGCTGGTTTTCATGTTGTGCAAAGCTCAGTCTTGCTACTCACAGCAGATGGAGTCCCCATTATATTCCAAAAGCAGTATGCACACATCTGTGCATGGCCTACAGTCCAAATTCACCTCTTTTCTGAAGTAAAAATGAGTCCAGTTTCTCCAGTACTTAGTACTTCTGAAAGCTTCTTCCTGAAGCATGTTTTTTTTCCTTTCCTCTACTTTCTTTGTCAGTATGTATGAGATGAGCAGCATTTCTTGTGCCTGGTCTAAAGCCAGGAAAGTATCCCAGCCAGCAAGATTAGCTGGAATCATCTTTATTTGTTATTACGTGCAGCCCATGAGCTCACCTTCAGAGCAAGGGCAAACTCTGCTCTGGTGATCCGAGGGTTCAAAGCAGTGCCCTGAACTTTGCCTGTCATTTGGTGTTGGATCACACTAGCCATATGCTACTTGAGAGGTGATTTCTATATAGCCACAGAAGGGGCATCACCCCATATCAGGCTTGTACTTAATGAATTTGAAGCTGCTGTAGTTTATCAACAGGACTGAATGCCAAATGAGCATTTTCTTCTGCTTTGGTTGACCTTAAACACCAGTTTAAAGCATCTAATGAGCTTAGGAGTTTTTTCTTGTTTTTATATTCAAAGCAACAGCTCTTGAGCCTTCCTGGCAAAGTGCCATTACTATCCTAAAGAAGGATCTATGAAACCAGAGTATAATGGAGTACAGAGGGGGTGTGCACGCATGCCTACTTTGCACACTGATTTCACTTTTAAGGGTGACAGTTAACCCTCATTACTGGGTTGTTATTACCCTTGTAGCTGCATATGCTGTGAATCACAGTCAGCATCTAAGTTCAGACTAGGAAGAGTCTTAAAAGCCAGTTCCTGCTTCCAATACAGTCAACAGGACTTTTCCATTAGTTCACTGGGATTCAACCCAAGAGGGACTTCTGAAATGCTGAAAACACCAAAGAACAGTAAATATAACCAAAGTGGTAGGCTGAGTGCTCTGGGCATATATGCAAAAGTCACTACAACAGGAGAAGAGCGGGCTGGATAACACTAAATTTGGTAGCAAAGTTGGTGGAATTTCTCTACATTTTTAAGCTCACACAGAGATGGAAAAAAAAGGCAGTTTACTTAGATTCTGAGTGTGCTTAACAGATTGTCCCACTGTTTGCTGACATTTAAGATTTTCAAGTCTCGTGTTGAAGCATGACCTTGGAAAGCCTGGAAGGGAAGAAATCTTTTCAGAACAGACACCTCTTGAGAGCACAGCTCCTCCATGTATCACTGACAGAAGGACAAACAGCCTCTTTGGCAGGACAAACTTCTAGGGCATTTTTTAGTAGCAGCATCTTTAAGAAAGACAGAAGTGCTGCGTTCTCACTTAAAACTCACTGTCACAGACCTTATAGAAACTGTGTTGACTCAGTTCTCATTACTGCCAAGAAAAAACTTGGGTGTACACACACCACAAGTCCTAATATCTGAAACTGTGTTCAAATATTATTTTAATACCTGTTTTGCCATTAAAAAGATTTGAGTGAAAATTAAGAGTCAGTTAAATATGATTGTATTTTTAGATCATTTGTTCAATTCTGCATCCTCCAAGATTCACTGCATCTGCAACACACCTACGCAAACCCTATGGATTTCTACGTATTTTCGTGCAAGTCTAATCCTCCTTCTGGTTGGTCTCTAGTTCTTTGAAGATTAGGGGTTTACATGAATACTTGAGGGTAAAATTCTGGCCCTCATGATTAGTAACAAGGTAGGATTTAGTGCAATGGAAGAGTGTAAATGTTTGGGAGAAGAATGGAAAATGAGATTTAGGCAATACTCCTTGAATAATAAAGCAATGTTAGAGCTTCCAAAAAGCCCAGGACACTTACGAAGTACAGTTCCCACCGAGAATTGGTGGCTTTGTGCTCTTCAGGCGTCCGACTGCCTTTCAAAAGCCCTCACTAAGACCCTTTCCAGCAAAAAAAAAAACAAAAACCAAAACAATGCAAATATCTGACTTAAAACCACATGTGTCCTCTCCCAGCGGTCAGAGAGGTTCTGCAGGAACGCACACATCTACCCACACACATCCAACTGCAAAATTAAGGCCAAAGTGTTTATCAGCGGAACCTTTCCAGAATATTTTTTAGATCTGTTTGTATTAATGTCAACACTGGCTTCTAAGTCTTTCTGTGATTTGATGGTAAGTGACATTTAAAGGGACAAAAGATCTTTTTGCAGAGAGCACAACATGGCCAGTCATACAACTGTAAAGACTGCAGTGTTAACAAGTTAATCTAGAGACGAAAGCGCCATATCCGCTTAGATAAATGCTATCATCTCTTCAGTCTTGTGCAAGGAAAGCATGTGCCTGTCAGATATGTTCTCCTGTCTTTTAATTCTCCTGTCAGCACAAGTGTCAGCTCTTTACAAGTCCCTGTGTATTAATAACCTTCCTATGAACAGTTTATGCCCATAGAAGAAGTTTGACAATTAACTGGATTTGGACTGCACCCATAGGCTGTGTCACAGGAGGAGGAAAAAATAGTACATCTTCCACCCAGGACTAAAAGGTGTTCTTCCTTCCTTCTGAGGTGTGGATAAAAGAAACTGCACTACCTGCCACTCTCAACAGAACTGAGAACTGATTTAAAACAGGCTTCCTTTCCTCCTCCCTCCCCCCCCCCCCAATTTTATTCAGTTCAGTATTCTCAAAAAAACCACACAAAACTCCTCCTTTGACTATCTTTAGAGAAAATTAAGTGGTTTCACGTTTTAAATACAACACTCACACTTACAGACTTCCACGCAAAAGGAAATTTCTTAGGAAATTGTTATTCAGTTAAAGGAACATATAATGAAAAGCCAGCATAAGACACAGGGAAAGATTTCAGCATTCATCTACTGAGCTAGTTTTGGTGCTCCAGGCACCTTGTTGTTCGGAGGGACTTCAGAAGATTCATTGCTTGAAGTGCACTGCATTAAACAAAGCCATAAGCACATTAACCACCCCCGTGTTTTCCTCTCCCTGTTGTACACAACGCAGCCAAGGAAGCCACGCAGTTATTCACAGTGCTTCAGCTGTGAGCTGCAATGACAAACAGCAAATCTGACTCATTGTTGATGTACCTCCATTACCAAGTGTGTGTAATGAGCTGATATTTTATGGGTATTTCCTAAGCACTGTAATATGAGTCCTACAGATCCCTGTGCTGGAAGTTAGCCTGCCAATCCCTAAACACAAGCCTCCGTGCTGCAAGCCAGCCTTGAGCAGCAGTTGTTGAAAAACGCTGGAATGCTGCGGTGTGAGTGTGCAACACATAGATAAGCGTGACATGGTGGAGCAGGGCAGAATTTTGCTCCATGTCAGTGTGCACAGGGAGGATGCAATGCATGAGCAGAGTCCATTTCTGTTTCCATCTGCTCACTCTGGTCATGATGCCGCACTGAGTCAGACGCAGGAAGTATCTCCCCAGCAGGGAGGGGTGCAGGCCAGGGCGGGGTGAACCACCAGAGCAAGATTAATGGTGATGATGACCCCTTGGGGAATTTGATAGGGGGAAATGAGACACCAGCATTTAAGGAGAAACCTCCTTAGAAGGGACTTATCAGACCTTTCCTGGTAATGTTTTGTACTGGGAATAATCCCCCCTCCCTCTCTATACCCACATCATAAGATCAATGCCTTTGAGCGAGGACCCCAGAGCAGTGGTGGGACCAGGGTCAGCATCTTTCCCTGGCCAAGAGAAAGATGACCTTTGAGTCACGATGCAGAGAAATTCCTGGAAGAAATGCCACCGACTCAGAAAAACAGTTGGCCTCTGGCCCTCGTCTGCCTTTTGCACAGACACATCGCAGCTCCTCTCTGCGCAGCTGCTTTGGATTCCCTGCAAGCACCAGCCACAGTCAGGGGCCAGCAGCAAAGTTCAGGTATTAAATATGCTTTTGACTCTTCATTGACCTCTGGAGCTGGTTGATGCTCTAATAACCAGATTAGAGGTGGGTTACCCTTTTACATTAGGTAGAGAGAAAAACACCACGGTGGGAGCTTCCTAAAAATGAAGTGTGTAGAAACCACAACCAGAATAACCTACCGGCCTGTCCAGTCACACAGAGTAACAGCAGGCTTCTGCTGTCTAGCCTGAACTGCTGCATAACTTTTCAGGATGGTAGGATGTGTGCCAATATTTCAGTATCTGCGGCAAAATTTTGTTCCTTCCCAGTGGTACCGGCAGCACAGCATTGCGGACATTTCACTATATGCGTACAAGACAGAGAATTAAAAACAGCTAACAAAGTCAGAGGCATGGCAAGAGAGAAACGATTCAAGAATATACACCAAGCAGCAGTGCTTGCCATATGAGCCTCAGTGTGCCAGTTTGCATCAGACCAGACTCACCACTGACCACACAGTTCAATTGCCAAAAATAGCACTGTGCATCTCAGCTAGTGAGACAGCTTCATCCATCCTGCTCCCATGCCACTCTGCTATGATACATACTTCTGCCTGATGGCTGCTGCCTCCATTGGGTTGGGGCAGAGGGATTTCCACCACTGCTTATGATTCACGCTTCTTGTGCTGATTTTAAAGCAATGCCATATGGTGCAGATACAGCAGCTGGCAGAGGGAAATTCTGCAATGCAAGAAGGCTGCAATCCTACCTGTGTTCTTTTTTCCATTCTCCTCCAAAATCCTGGTTCTGATTTACAAAACATCCTTAATCCTTACATATTTCAACGGTCAATAAATTACATTACATGAACACCTGTATCTCCAATCTTTGTCTCCCAAGTAGGCAACTACGATTTTTCCAGCCTTTCTCAAAACAATGGAAAGCTTTCTACAATTTTCTACAACTACTTCTTCTCACTTCTCTCCTGATGTCTTTTCTTCCTCTCATATCTGCTTTCAAGAACAGTGTCCAAGCATAACATGAGGCTCCCAATAACAATCTATCACAGGTTTATGTGACACTGCAGCATCTTTTGCACTGTCTTGTTCTTTGCAATTTTTAATAACTTGCTTGCTTTGTTAGTCACAGTCATCAAAGCCCAGCTGTCCAGCAGGGCCCTTCATCATGTTTATTGCAGATTCAATTGCTCAGTAAAGTTTCTGAATGCAAATTTTCCTTACCTGAATGAATGAAATAGTAAAACACATGACAGACCTTTTCACACGTGTGTATTTCTACAGTTCCACTCACATTTCTACAAGCACACACGTTTTGCAAGGGCAAAAATAGCTATGTTCTGGTTTTCGCTTCACCTACTTTACTGTTTGCTCCCTACTTGTGTGCACAGAACTGCATACTGGCTCTTTGAAGTGCACTCAGAACAGCAGTGTGAAGAGCTAGTGTCTGTGCTCTGAGCAGTGCAGGTGAAGAGCCTGCAAAACCCGCTAGCTTATTTCTAGTGACTCACTGCGCAGCAGTTCTGAGAACTCAATCAGTTTCATCAGCACCCCCACAGGAAGTCTCTTGATAATCCTCATTGGTTGCTCCTTCCCTGCACAAGCTGCACAATTAAACAAAGCAATTTCTTCATAATCACTGAGAGTCAACCTGCAATGCACTGACTACTGAAATTCATCAGGTCAAGTAAACAGAGAGTAGCAAGGGCAGGCAAAGGGGACGACAAAGAGGCAGCAAATATGGCAGCACTCTGTCAGTGGCTCCTACCACTGCTTCTCAAGAGCAGCGCATCAGTGCGGGAGGGGGTGAACAGGAAGCAGTGCAGAAAAACACAGGTCCACAATCTCTTTATGAAGAACAGGAGGGGGTGATGGGGAAGGAGGTGAGCT
>JAVHNC010079865.1:29282-41106 GCA_034782935.1 Micropsitta keiensis | reverse complement strand
GGGGCCTACAAGGATGCTGGGGATGGACTCTTCATTAGGGACTGTAGTGACAGGACAAGGGGTAACGGGTTAAAACTATTGTCAGTGGCATTTCCTCAGGACTTTGTTCCTGCCGACTTCCATTCCATTACAAACAGACTTTAGACAACTACAAAAAAGTTAAGAAAAAAAGAAAGAAGAAAAGGCACTGAATTTAGGGACTATTACCTATTATTCTCTTCAAATGTCTGATTTCTATAATGGGTTGAGTATAGAGATGTGGGAAAATAACAGCAAGAAGAAGTCTGCTCATAGAGTGTTGGAACTCCTGTATTTCAGGCATCAAAACTGAGATTGCAGAGGCATCTTAGAAGGAACCAATCAACAGAACATGTAATTGAGAGTATAAAACTTAGAGCAGGTGACACCTCCTCTTTTTCTGCCTCTTCATTTTGCCTGTCAGGTCTTTTTAATTGTTTGGTCTTTTGGCCTAACTAAAAGCAAAGGAACAAAGCAAAGCATCCAGATATTCTGGAAATGTGAGTAACCTTCTACTACATAGTTACAATATTTTAGTACAGCTACATCACTTAGCTAATCCAGGGTTAATTCCTTATACATGGAAGGTCTCAAGCAACTGGAAAATAAGTTAATTCTTATATGTCCTTTTTAACTAATTAACTATCACCTGTCAGACCTGCTTATGCTTAAAGCAATATGACAGCAACAATTGTGTTGGGTTTTTTTTGCAAACAATCACATAGACACTTAACATTAAGTAAAAAATAAACATTTCTTTTTAATTCCACTTTTAAATGGATATTTTTTTTTTGTGGCACAATTTGTTTGCATTCCTGACAATGTAACATCTCTTTGGCATTGAAGAGCCTTTCCCAGTACCTTACAGATTCAGTATTTCACCAAGCATTCAGAGGTGCCAGTGGGAAGCACCGAGGTACCTGGGAAATCTCAGTGCGAGGAGCAGGTAGTTTGGCTGCCAGTAACAGCCCATGAAGTTGCTCAGAAAAAGAAGAAACCCTCTTGCTCAGTTTATGCAGTGATATGATGCTCTGTCAGCAATCAAAAGACAAGGGCTGCTGCTGGGAGCTTCCTCTGCCTGTTTTCAAGCATGGGTGTCACTGCTGCTGCTTCTGGAAAACCATCAGCCTGTGAACTGAACTCTCCCATGGAAAAAAGCAGCAAATAAAACAATGCTGCCAGCACATATAGAGTCAAGGGCATTGGATATACCTGTCTACAGCAGTCAGTAATTTCAGAGAATAATTCACCTTAGTTGAGTCATTCCTTGCATGAGATGAATAATTAGAAAAGAGGGAGCCACCATGAATTGCATTCACAGTTTCTGCTGAGGTGTTCAGTCCCCAGCAGTCACAAGAACATGCTGTTTACACTCTGATTTACATCAATAACAAAACTGGTATTTCACAGAAAGACAAACAAAATGCTTTTTGTTTTTCTTTCTTAAGTTTGCTTTTCTTTTTCCTTTTTCCTTTTGCTAACTTAAAAGTAGCCTACATCTAACTACATATGCAGAACAAATGCAATGCAGTGTTGTGGTTGTAAATCAACCCTCAAACCTATTCACTGTGGAGGTGAAAACATTTTCTGCTGGTGTTTCAGCAGTGTAAGTGCTTAAGAAAAAAGGAATCCACTAAATAAGCTTGAAGGACAAAATTTGCAAGTAGGAGAAAAATAGAGAAACAGAAAAGAGAAGAATGAAATGGCCCAAACCTAAGTCTGGGAAGACCTGGACGGGGTAGGAGTAGTGGACATGGGTTGTGTGATGAGACTACAGGTATTCAGAGAAAAAGTAATACAGATCAAACTGCTCAGTCATATGAATTGGAAGGAAAGTTCATATGGGCTGAGACACTGTGGGTAAACACATGGGTCAAAAAATATTAAGAGAAACCTCTCTCCCATAGGTCCTGTGAAGTGCTAGGGTTTGCAGAGCTTCTTGTAAATTTAACCACTGCAGAATGACGTTTTTCCTTACTAAAATGTAGCTGGAATCAGATAAGCATGTAGGACAGGTAGGCCTGAGGGCATCCCACTTCTCAAGCCTGGACACACTGTGGCTCTGTCTCATTTCTTTGGCAGGAGGGGAATGCTTTAACTGCTAAATATTTCTGCTGCTCCTTCCTTTTTAAAAATCCCTCTTCCTGCGTGCTCTGGGTGATATGAGCAGAGATACTGACCCCAGGGAGGAAAGGCAAGCAGGTAATACAAATCTCCTTGCTTTGCCAGCCCTTTTCCAAGCTGTGGACATTCAGACCCATGCAGGACACCTACCCAGATATGGAAAGTGAAAGGGTATGTTCATATGGCAACTGAGTAACCACAGATGTGACTGTTAATGTAGACAGAATTCTGTATAAACCACTTCTTCACAGCTCTGAAGTGAGCATTGTATTTGCTCATGATGACATCCAGGGGAGTACCACCCTCACCTGGCCTCAGCTGATCAATCTGTGTTAGCAAAGCTGGTTTAGATAATGAAATTAAGCAAATGGAGTCATGCTTACAAAGAAAAGGGGGCAAACCCATCCCCTCTGCTTTATATTTCTAACTTACCATGCCTCCAGAAAGCTATTGCAGGTATTTCATTATTTGCTTTTACCATTAATAACAAAAAGGTGCAATATTTGAGAGAAAAATTACCCCTTCTCTACCCACACAACGACTGTCTCTTGCCTGACACTTCTTAAGCTCACAACTTGTACAACATCTACAGTCTGCATACCTTTTACCCAAGAGCTATCAGTTGCCTCAATTTGTGTATCTATTAGACACAAAACTGACACAAACCAAATATACATTAGGTTACAAGGTAGAGATAAAATTTTGAAACACTACATTGCTTGGAAAACTGATATAAAAATACTCAAGGTCCACACTGGGGGATAAGAATGTTTTATAATACACACAGGGAGGTGAGTAATTAAAATATTAATTAAAGAATTTGCTTTTAAAACTGAAGGTGAGTTGTTCTCTTGGATTAAGCTCTAAATTTTACATTGAGACTAAGGGAAGAACTACACACCTACCCCCCCTGGCCAGAGATTTCACTAAGTACCAACCAGTAAATACGTGACTCTAGGTGTCATGTCAATGTCAGTGCAACATTGCCAATATGCAGAGTGAGCATTGCCTTCTTGACATTCATCATCCATTAGGGAGAATCAGTAAGAGGAAGAAAGGCAGGAAAACACAAGCACCATGTCCAGATGCAGGAGGGGTCTTCATGTAAGAAAAAGGAAGAGCAAAGACTACCAGTACAACATAGGTAATGACAGTATAAACCTTGTTTGATTCACTTGCACTTGTTTCCCTGCACTTTTTAAGGGCACTCTGAGAATGGTCTTTGAAGGTCCTTAAGTCAGTTAAAGGCCTGAGTTTAGCATAGGCAAATCACATGATGAAGATACCACAGGGATGTCATTAAAGGTAATTTCTCTGGGACCAGCCTGGCTCCTGAGAGGGATGCGAGTGTCTGGCACAGAGGATGCAGAGGGTGATGCTGGGGCAGGTAGCAGCCTCTTTCCCTGGTACATGCCCAGGGGAAGCACAGCCAGACCCCAGCTTTTCCAGGATTCACAGGCAGAACCTGGGTTTTGTGGTGTGCTTGGAAGGTGCCACAGTGCATGGCAGCAGTAAGCTGTGACCTGAGCCTCCCAGACAAACCATCAAGCCACCATGGACATTCAACATTGTTTGCTTTCATATTCTTCCAGCCCAGCAGCCAGGATGGGCAGGCAAAAGAAACTGCTCCTGGCTGGGTCACAGATCAATTTATGAATAAGTAAATAGACTTCTCTCTTCCTTCACTGAAACTTAGCAGACGCCAAGATTTCATTATCTCTGCCATTTCTTTATTTTGCTTTTATTAGATCTCGCTTCTAAAATCATGTCCTCAAGCAGTTGAATTTTTACATCTTTTTAACTTATGGGGAGTCTTTTTGCTCATATGTCACTCCTTGTTAACATCTCAGGGTAAAGGCCTTCTGTAGGTATTGCCAGTTAAAAGTAAACAAATTACCACTTGTCTTTCATGAAACATATTTTTCTTTCCTTGTAATTCACTGCTTCAAAAGAAAAATGGAAATAGTCAATGGACAAAAAAAGGGGATATTATTCTTTATTTATATTCTGGTTTATGTGCTTTAAAATGGAACGCTAAACACTGTACAGAAATTACAATATTAGCATAATCTTCTCTATTTTAATGGTGTGGACTTTTTTTGACTTGCTGAAACCTCTACCAGGAATCAATCCTCAGGGCCAATGAGCAGAATGGAAAATAGAGCATATTTCAAAGCTGAGTAAAAGTACCTTTGAATAATTTACAATCATCAATGTTTTATTTGTCTAAATATAATATTCATGACTCTCATTTATGAAATTACTTAATGAAACATAAAATGTTATGAGCTATAATTTATTTTATTAAAATGAAAATCAGGAACATTTAATTACTGGTATGGATTATCTTATCTGAATTGAATCCCTATTGCTGGGCACTCTAGTTCTTTCTAAGGATCAGAAGCTGCAGATATGTTACTTACAGAACTGCTCTTCATGGAGAAAAGAAAGACCCTACATACAGCACCCCGGAGAGTGTTCGTTATGTTTGTTTTACATGGAATAAACCAGGACTCTTAAAAACTCTCCACCACCTTGGATAACAAAGACCCAGTCTGCAAATATGTATAAATATTGATAACCTCAATTAGCTTACCTGACACTAGGAGGGCACTCATATTTAAACTAAAATATATAAATAACTGTAATTAATAATATCATTACTTGAAGATAGGTACTCTGTGAAGTATTCCAGGTATTATCCATGCAGGATCCCGTAAGCAGACACAGAGATAACCCCATCTATACTCGCCACCGATAAAGCCGCTGTTGAAAACTGTCAAAACACATAAATTTATAACACTTGAAATCTAATCTAAGGCAAAATGCCTGGAGTGGGATACATTTCTCTCCTATGTTTTCATAGCTGAGATATTTTTTCCAAAGTGATAACTGCTTTCACAAAATACTACTCTGCATGAGTAAGTTAGCTGCACATGATGTGAGTGACAGTGAAGGGAACTAGGTCAGCTGTGCCATTAAAAAATAAGATTACAGCAGCTGTTCTAAAGCCAGAACACAAACAATAAAGTTTAAAAAGGTCTTGGACTGGTTCACATTTTTAAAAGTCCCTTCCTATTGTTCCATTAAATTTGTTTTTTATCTGTGCTTCTGTTTTCCTCATACTACAAGTTGATCTAAGGCTCATTGATCTTTATTGAGCCAAACTCCTCGTCTATAGTGTCAGTCTTCAGCCAGGCTGAGCAGATTGTTGGAGGATCCCACATTAATTCCCCACATGGTAGAAACAGTGTAAGTCTTGTGGCAGAGCAGTTTCATGAACCATCCTGAAACCACCACAGTTACACAGTGCAAATACGTATCAAGGACCCAACAAAGAACTGCATTTCTGTCATTGCAGAACTTGCTTTCTTAACAGAAGAAGAGCAATGAAGTTAGCACCAAGAAAGAGCGCTATGCAGGACCATAAATCCTAATAAAGTATTTAATCCTATAGCAGAAATCTGTGTAAGGTCAAGACACTTACTTAGTTTTGATTTGTGATAAACTTCTGTAGTGTAGCAGCCTTAAGATTCCTATTACCCTATTTAAAGTACCATAAGAAACAGAAACAGAATTAACCTACTGTTCCACTTTTAATCACCACTTTTAAAACAACATATGGCTGAGGTTGAGTGCATTTTTGGTAATTCTGTTTAGCAAAATTTCACAGCAGCTTAAATTAAGCTTTCCTCTAAATTCTACCTAGATTACACTTAAATATATCAGTACTATTCTAATGTACTTCCATCAGAAATGCATAACACTGAGGCAGGTTTTTGTGTTATATGTTATTAACTGCTTTGCAGAACCAACTAATGCTGCTATTCCTATCTTCCTACTGGAACACAAGCTAAAGCAGATCCTGAAATTAACAATCCAGTGACAAGTAAAAGCAAAGGCATATTGCATCTTCCAAAATACCCACTCAGAAAAAGCTCTCTAAGCCTGCCTAACATTCTTTGCTCACCTTCTCTTACTCTTTTTATCTGCATCACTCCTGCTTCTTTTAAGCACTTGCACCAGCTCCCCACCTGCACTCATCAAATTCCTTAATGCCACTTTCAATGTTCTGCACTTCTCCAAGTCTGGGTGAAGGCTGGCCAAGCTGGGCCAAGGGCTACGGAGAGACGTGAAGCCTCTGAAAGTGCCTGTGTCTTGTGGGCCCTGGTTTCATCAGCCATGTGAAAGCGTGACTGGCCTCAGGGGAAGGATTAGCTTTTGCCAGCTTTTAGTCAGCAGTAGAAACACAGCCTGAGCTATAATGCAGATTTCCATGGTTCTCAGAAAATGTCCTTATTACTAAATAACAGTTTTGCTTTTTTTTACCTATAGCAGTACTCAACAATAGAATGAATGGGAAAACACTAATTTCTTGTAGAAAGAAGTTCTTTCTGGATAAAGTCCAGGCAGCAGCAAATAAATGGAAACAACAGGACAGAAAGGTACAGGATTCTTCCTGACATCTTCCACAGGCAAAACCCTAAATATTGAACCTGGGATATGAAACCTGTCAAAGGTTTTGCAGTGTAGGTCCAGTACATAGAGAAATAAGCTTTTAATGATTTACAGTTGGAGACTAGGACTGTTGCCAACCTTTGTAATAATTTTTCAGTGCAGAAAAATGAGCATTTCGAAGACAATCACTGCACAACACTTGAGAGCAGATTTAGCTACCAAAAAGCCACCAAAAAACAGGACAAAGTGCTAACGCTGATTTTCTGAAAGTGTGGGAGGGAGCAAGTGAGCATCTTTTTGTGGAGCACATAAGGAGAAAATTCTCAGATCAGAAGCAAACCAGAGTGCAGATGTACACAGTTTACAGTTAAGGAAATAAAAGAACAGCAGGCTGATGCAGAAACGGAGTCACTCTTAGCCAAAGTACATAAGCAACACAGTGAGGTTTTTGTTCTGCAAATTTCTGAGCTCTTCTACTCTAACCTATACTGAATGCAAGCGGATAATACACTGCTAACTCCAGGAAGACATAAAACTGGTCTCTTTCTGGGGTGTTTGGACAGTTTCACAGTGCGTTCTGCAAGAATAACAACCCTCTGCGTGGTTCAGTGCCCTAAGGATCATTCAGCTCTCACTCTTGGCAGATGAAGGTAAATAACTGAAGTGAAAATTATTGCTCAGGCCCTAAGAGTTGCAAATGAACTGCTGCACTACCCAGCCCGTGCAGCTGCGGAGCAAGCGATACTTTTGTGGAACTCCTGGAGCAGTGTTGCACACTGACACATATTGTGAGCTTCCCTATATTCTCAAGAGCAGCGACAAAATAAAAACATCGCACTGTTTGACTTTTCCCTGTGCTAATCCATGCTGCTGGGCCAACCAGTGTGGAACTGAATAGCTGATGGCATTTTTATGGGGAAAAAAAGCCCAAATCTGGGAGTTCGCGGGACGGTGGAATTGCTCCAAGTGGCTTTCTGATGAGTCATTATCCAGCTGTCTAGAAGCTTTTGGCAACAAAGACATCAGAAACATATTACAAGTGCAAAGCTTTTGCTCTGGGTCCTTGTTCCAAACGATTTTTTTGCCTATATGTACTGCTAAATACATTCTTTATGGGATATTTATTCATGTAGCGCTAACTACAATCGTCGCAAGCTATTTATTCCCTTAATATTCTGCTTATACCACTATATTAGACAGCTGCTGGGTGGCCTTGGATGGTGCTATTCCACAACAGTGGTTGTAAATGTCACATTTCCTCAGACTACATTTGCATCAGCCCAATTTTCCTGCTCTTTGTTTTTTCCACAGATGCCTCGAGGAAGAGCATCATCCCAGGCAGTGACCTACATTAGGGCTGTCTGGCTGCTGCGGGGAGTACCTTTTAGTGCAATGTCGGCCTCCCCCTGCTGAGCTCCAGCTCCAACTGCTGTTTCTCATGTGAAATCTCTCACATCCCTCCAGTGTTCCAGGAAATAACCCAAGCCTTTTAAACATAAAAATCTGCAGGAATTATTCAGAAAGCAATTAATTATTTTATGTTATAGCTGTCACTGAAAAATGCTGCACTCTTGCCAAAGAGACAAAAAAACTCTCCAAACAATCAAGTGTACGTACACTAACTTACGTGCATGTTTGTTTAGGGTGTAACTATGAGTACACACTCCTGGAACACAGGACATACACTCTACACTACAATACATATATCCAGCAGCAATGGATATACAGGATCTCTTTTGAATAACTTTTTTTATAAAGCCTTCTTGAAAATCAGAAGAAGACAGTAGAGACCAGTAGAGCAGCCAGTTGAGAGAAAGGTGTGCCTTCACAGAGTGACCCTTTGCAACCCATGATATGATAGTAAGTAGGATTAATTGCCCTTTCAGGGCTCGTACATGGGTTAATGAAGAACATCAAGGAGACTGATCCCTTGCTAATTGCTGAAGCCCAGAACAAAATCCCAAAGCCAGCTGTTGTGGAGGAAATACTGACTTGTAAATACATGGCCAAATGTTATGACTCTTATTTGTCTTTAGTGTCACAGGGATCTATACTACCAGCAACCCATCAATACCTAGCACAGATACCTCTCTCTGAGAAAAATGCTGTGTGAACATCTCGACACAATTAACGTTGAGGGACCTCAAAGTTTAAAGTGGTACTGGTGCTTACAACCCAGATTCACCAGGTGCACACTGCAACAGAGATAAAAACCAGAACTATTCCTATATGTTGGAACAAATTAATTATAAAAAAAAATTACATTTAACTAACAATCACTGCCTCATGCTCCAAAATGTGTTCCTATAGAGGGACCATCAGGTCCATGACCATAAGGTTTGTACTCCGACGTCATGGATACAGTCCACATGGCTTCAGTTATAGGATCAGGGTGAATGCAATTCATAAAAGCGGAAAATAAAGAAAAAGCCAACAAATGACAGTTGTTTGGTCTGTAAAAAATGAAGTTGAGAAGATGATTGGCTAGTATTGCTCAGGCAATCTATCTACATTTCCACACCACATCTATCACCATAGCAACTGCAGCCTGGGAGGTGTTTCCAAGGCTCTAAGAGTGATTAATTTTCCAGATGTAAACCAGTATCCCTATTCTTTTGTAAAGGAGTGCACCAAGTACCCCAAGAGCCCAAATATGATACTTAACATGATTTATTTCCTAGAACCATTTACTCACTGTTAAGATCTTTATTCAGTAACACATTACATGCACACCACAGGAAATTTTAGGAAGGTAGAGTAGAAGAACGTACTGAGTCCAGAGGGGCTGGAAACCTGTGAGCTGATCCAAGGCAAACATGAAGTTCTGAGCAGAAGCCTGGTCACTGATGGCATGTGATGGGGAAACAAGACAGTGTCTGCTCCCAGTGGGACACACAGCGGCACATGGACTGGAAGGGTTCTGTGCTAACAGGTCTCTCCTTGCCTTACCAACCTGTGGCATGCAGACTGTTTAAGGAAACTATTACTTAGCATAACTACAATCTTTCTTTCCTAATGCTTTTGCTATTGTGCAGCAGCCAAACAGAAACTGACAACAGTATTTCTGCTCTGGGAGTTGAAGGTCACTCTAATATGGCACTGATTTTAATAACAATTAGGACTGTCCCACCAAAAAATCACATTAACGGAACAGAACATCCTATTAATCATCACCCCATGCTACACAGTATTTTCGAAACCAAAGCACATGAGCCTTAAGAGAGCCATAAGATGCTGCGTTTAATCAGAAGACAGTTTATTTCTGGACAGAGAGTTTATCTTCTAGACAGGAAGGTGAAGAAGTGGTCATAAATTAGTTTTACTAAGTACCTTTTAAAGTACATGTGGTTTTCTAGAGACTGAGATCTAGTGACCAATCCAAATATCTCAAGAAAATCCAGGTGTGGGGGAAACTGCCTCCTCCTCACTGGTCCCCCTTCATTACTGGTACTCTCTGCACTGTACCTGGGTGCTTATGAATTTTATGCATGCTTTTCATCTCCACCTGGCTCCTGACTCACAGCCATCCAACTCAGAAACCAGTGCTACCAGTGAAACTTTGGCCAGAACATTACATTTCTTAAGCATGCATTTCCTACAGTAAAATACAGAGAGAAATGGAAATGTGCATAAAGCCAACTCGTATGTTCTAGAAGAAAGGCAACTCCTAAAAGCCATGGCGCTTATCAGTGCTAGCAGCATCTGAGCTGGCATCAGCAGAACCCACTACTGCTTTTTCCTCAAATTTTCTCTCATTTTCCTTAATCTAACTGTGGTTTTCCTGCAAGCAATATTTCACCTGACATCTCATCATCGTTAGCAATAACCTTATTTTATTACTTTCATTGCTAGTGACTCCCTCTCCCTTCCTATCTTGTATTTTTCAGAGCCAACCACTTGAGGAACTTCTGATTATCATCATTTCCTCTCCACACCCCCTAATAATCTGGACCTAAATTTACCATGGTGCTCTGCTAGTGCTAGTCCCTCAGTTGGTATTCGTTTATCCTTTTAATCTCTTCGGGCAGCCAGTTATCAATCTTTTCTTAAATGTTATTTATAAATGTGATAAATCTGCTGCCTATCTGGAGACCTGGATCTCATCCCATGTCTCTTCAACCTGTTGTGGGGTGTGAGCAAGCCTCTGTGCCTCAGTTTCCCCAACCTTTAAGAACCGCCACAGGCTGCAATGCTTCTGTCCCTGTAAGAGGGGACAAAGTTGCGGGGGCCCTGGGGGTGCTGGAGCACTACGAGCATTTGTACCGGTAGCGTCAAGGGCAACTTGTCCTTGAGCAGGGGATTTCCAGCAGCAGAATGAGGGGGATTTCCAACAGCAGGTTAGCGAGGAACCAAGTTAAGGGGGATTTGTGGGCTGGGAGGACCGCAGAGCCGGAGGCGTTGCACAAGTGAGCCAGCCAATGGGATGCGAGATAGGAGCGCGTGAAGGGCGCGTGCACAGGGGGCTGAGCCAATGATTGCGAGGCGTGTGGACAGAGCTGGGGATTGCATAAAGATTGGTAGAACAGAGCAATAAAGGGAGTTCTGATTCCACATCATATCGGTGTGGTGTTCACTCCCTGCACCTCGGGCCGCGGCACAAAGTGATCCCGCCGTGCCTCTGAGCCTGCTGACACACAGCCCAAGGCACGCAGCCTCCCTGCACCTCTCCAGGAGGAACTGCAGCCCCAAAAGCCTGGAGCTCTATAAATACACCCAAAGAGAAGATAGATGCCGGCTGCCAGGCGGTGATGACAGCCTGCTCTGCAGCCACACCACAGCCCTGCATCTGCTCCTTGACAGCCACCACTTCCACTTGAGGCCCCAGCTGCAGGGTTCACATTCCTGTGGGAATGACGCTTCCCAGCCTTCCCTTTCTACCCCAAAGGCTGTGGGAAGCAGGAGGCTGGAGTTGGCTTCCTCCTCCACTGCCTCCAATGGCTGTGCCCATGGCACCCACAGGAGCAGACCCGCAGGAGACGATCCTGAATGCATTCAAGGTGTTTGATCCAGAGGGAAAAGGACTGAAATCTGCCTAGTGAGTGCAAGGGTTGTCCAAGGGGAGGGAGGGTGTCCTCACTGAGGCCTCCCTGGTGCTCACCACACTCTCTTGATTGCAGCATCAAAGAAATGCTGATGACACAGGGCGAGAGGTTTTCCCAGGAAGAGGTACGAGCTCCTTCCCTCCATCCCGACAGAGCCCCAGCCACAAACCCCTTCTGTGCCA
>JAVHNC010079801.1:19933-30598 GCA_034782935.1 Micropsitta keiensis | reverse complement strand
AAAATTGCTATGTCATCAATTTAGTGTAGACAGCATCTTGAGGACCAAAACCACTTTATTTTGCTGTTTTGCTTCCTGACCTGGCAGTCTTGGTTGAGTCCTGCTATTGGCTACCGTTAGCATCTCTCTTGCTCACAACAGATAAATAGCAATACTAAGAGTAATACATACTTATAAATAAATATAAAAGGAGCATCCATTCAGCCATGAATACAAAGCTTAAGGATACCACATCTCATTCTTGTTTGCTGCCTCAGGCGGTATGAACCGACAATCAAAATTCACCAAGCACCAAAAATATTAGTTTAATATTTGTGTGTGCTCAGCTTCTTCTTGCGCTGGGATGACAAACAGCCTTGCGAAGGCATTGCCGGAGGCACTAACACTTCCATTCTCTCTCTCACTGATTCTGGCACAGAGGGATCCTTTCAAACCAATAAGTGCTTTCATTTTTGTCTTTGCTGAAGGGACTTCTTCTATGGGGTGATGTTTTGCTAGAGGAAATGATTTAAGAGCAGGGATGGTTGTGATTCAATATCATGCTCGGGAATTCCTTGTAAAGTCAGGAGAGAGACAAACTTTGACATTACAGCATTACTTGAGCCTTGTTTGAATTTCTTGGAGTCTTTTTTGAGTGAGTATCAGGCAACAAACCTACAAAGACTGTGACACCTTTTCATGTTGCATCTGGTAGCTTCTTGCTCCCAGGTGGAACAGCAGAAACATGATCTTTCTTGTGGGTTACATTCTGGCCGACATGAGAACATGTGGAAGTAAGGGGAGAAAGGGAAAAAAGGAGAACGAGGGTCAGCTTAATGTGGAAGGAGTTCAGAGCAGCTGTAATGTCATCAAAGTTGGTTCCTCACATCCTTCCCTACTGATCCATCTCTGCTTGGGAAGCATCAACCGTCAACTAGGAGTTGGCAGGTTAATACAGTAGGAAGAAAAAAAAACAACAAACCAAACAACCAACCCAAACAAAAACACGGCCACGAGGAACAGATTTAAACATTTTTCTCTTTGCTTTCCCTCCTCATGGCCTTTTTATTGCTGAAAGGCAGGATGTCCTGAGCTGATGCATACCAGAAACCCAGACAAACAACAAATGTCTGTCAGAAGCCCTCTACAGAAACAGACATGCTCATCTGCTCTTCCTGCAGGGCAAGCTCAAGCACAGCAATTCGATTGAATTATCTTCTTGCATTACAAGGGGATAGGTCAAATCCCACTCTGTTGCCATGAGGGCATCCCAGATTTCTCAACCCCACCCTCTCTAAGCTAGCACAAGTCAGCCCAACATCAAGCCTCAGGTAGCAGCTCCCTTCTGCTGGTAACGTACTTATTTCTGGCCACAAGCAAAGATGTTTTGGACCTGTCTCTCAATGAGCTGCAGAGAAGAACAATGCTGTCTTTCTCCCCATCAAGGTGGGCTGTGGTAAGGCAAAGTCCTGCTTTCACTCCAGCGCTACACTGAATCACAAAGCTTTGTATTTGCCTGTCAATATCCCAGTTGGATTCTGCTTCTATATATTTAATTCGAGATGAGTACTGCAGGACCTCTTTTGTTAGCTGGATACCTCATGCGCACTGTTATTATTCCTTTCATAAAAAATCAATAAAGACTTAGGAACAACAACAACCAATAATAACAGTACATCTCTCTTTGTGTTGCAGCTTCCTGAACAACTCAGAAAAGCAGCAGACAACAGTCCAAACAGAAGATTAAAAAAAAAATTAAAAAAAAAAACAAAATAAGCGTTTCCTGGATTATTACATATGGACAGAGAGGGAGGAAAGGTGAGCCTGGACATGGATATCAGTTATCAAACCCCATTCAAATACTGGATGAGCCTTTTGTTTCTCAGACAGCAAAGAGTAAGGTGATTTGCAGTATTAGTACAAACTTTGTGTGAAAGATAAGGATCCTCCGAAATAACAAATAATGATGTTAAAAGAATGAGATGACAAGAATTAGATGCTACTGGAGCAAAATCAGGTGTCTAACACAAAGGGAGAAATGCACTAATATAAAATGCTATTCTTATTTTGCAGTTGTCATCTTCATAATCTCAGTGTGCTCCAACTAGCAGGTAAACCCTCATCCCTATTTTCCTAGGAGCAAAAGTTTCTTCATCACAACGTTCATGAAAAGGATACCAATTTAAATAAAAGGTTCAGCTTCCTGTAATGCAGTATTTAAATGACTTAGAAAAACAAGACTGTCAGTGACCTGTGTCTAACCATGTAGTTTTGTGTGATTGCCCCATGATATCTTCTCATCTCACTGATGAACAGCAAGGTGAACTGACTTCATAAAAATCCCATAGCTATCTAGCTCCAGATCTATCCCAAAAATCTATTCTTTTATCTTTTTAGAAATGCTACACACAGAATTTGTATTATTTTTAGTAACAGTGCCTTTTGTAACTTAGCTGCAATTCCCACCCAACTGTGAAGTATTAAAAAATATATAGCCTACTCAATCTCTTACAGAAAGGAAATCACACAAATAAAATTAAAGAAATATTAATTTATTTTTCTTCTTCTCTCCATACGCAAACTCCTTCTTACTCTAGAAATGCTATTATACCGTCGCCTTGCTGACTTGTCAGTTTACCTGCCCTTTATTAGAACACGCACATGTGACAGCAGAAACTGCTGTAGTCTGAATTACTTTGGAAGCATATGAATACTATTCAATAGACCTTGATTTCACTGACATTTTCAATTAAAAAAGGAATTATTTGTGAACACTAACCACTATGATAGTTATTCTTTTCTGACCTATGTTTCCTTGAGCTTCAAAAGCATGAAATAATGAATGAACTTTTCTATTTATGAATGCTTTTTATGCTTACTTCACTAATTGCTTTTTGTTACCACTTCACACAGCACCAGCACATTGTGAAGAAAGGGCCTGATACTAAAATGAAATTCCAACTGTTCATAAAACTGTATTTGATGAAACAGTCAAGTTTCCATCTGCAGTCTGTTCAATAATAAACATATAAAGTACCAAGCACTATTTTAAAAATCCCGCTTCATAAATTTTCCAGTATGACATTTTCACTCTTTCCTTACTAATTAGGTATACATATATATAGATACATAAATATACCCCAGTATTTGGATGCCAAAGAGTGATTTAGCATAAAATACAATTTTAAAGATACCCATCGTTGACATTCATGAAGACTAGGGCTTTTTTAATCACAGGAAAAGTGTGGTATGGCTAGCAATAGCATATCCCTCCCTGTTCTGGTCCCCTTTACGATCTAATGTGCAGAAATCAGTTGCCAGAGACAGAAGTTTAAACCTTTGTCTTTTGGGGTCTTCTGACCTCGCTAGTGTCAGCCTTGAATCAAGTTTACAGTATTAGACTAGTTTTTAGTTTATATGCTGTTAGCCAGCTACACTACAGGCTAATTATAAAGTTCAACATGTCACTGCATCCCTGCAAGCCATCTTCTATGCACACAAATACTAAACTAAAAAAGAAAAAAAAAATCTCCATTCCATAAAGCTAACTCATGCTCATCCAAGTAAATACTGGATTGCAAAGGAACATTAGATGACAATGCATTCAAGTTTTGTAAAAACAAACATTAAGCTAACTATTTGGAGAAAAACTGATGAGCTACACAGCGCAAACTGAAGACACTGCTGTTGCTTCATGTAGACAGAGCAAGAGTCTTGAGTTCAGGATACAGAAACAGAGAACAGTTCAGACAACCTAAACTGTAGATCAGGATACTGTTGTGCAGCTTTAGTTCAGGCCACCAACTGCTGAGAACAAACAGCCCTGGCGGTATGAAGACATCCTTTGCTAGTCATTCCCTGAGAGCACACACTGTGCATCTCTCACAACATATATACTCCAAAGACTGCATCTCTTCCATTAGAAGCTGAATGGAACCTACAGAAGTGGTTGATTTTAAGCCATAAGCATTATTCAGTTGTTTTGGCTTAAATTATTTTTGCTTCTATTTATCTGTGTTTGCAGACTGTGAGTGGAGCCTCTCAGACAATACAAGGTCACGTTCCCTCAGGTCACAAGAGGGATCCTAGAAAAAATAAATTTAAAGACCAAAAGAATTATGAAAAAAATACAACACAAATGAGATTACTGTTGTAAAGCAAAAAAGTTAAGAGCCAGAAATAAAAAAAGTTACTGAGCAAAGAATAGGAAAACAGGGAGAAGTACCACAATGATGGGCTTCCAGACAAGCTCTGCCTATATAACCAGACTGAGAAGTCAAGACACAGAAAGATTAATCTGAAGCACTGGTAATCAGATGTAAAGCAGATGTAGACCACCTTCCTATGGCCTGTTCAGGCTTGGTTTTTTCTGTGCTGTCTGGAACACAAAGCCTTTGTGCTGATTTTTCAGACATGTTGCAGATACCTACCAAAACTCAAAACAGAGCTGTAAACTTCTTGTTCCCTTTTAAGTTTTCTTTTAATTGGACCCAAAGGACCCAGCTGCAGAGATCTACTAACCTGCATTAAATGCAGCCCAGGTTACTATTAAGCAGCAGGACTGACATACATTGCAGATAAAACAAATGTAAGAAGGTTCAAAGAAAATGGCACCAATGACTTAACCTTACCAGTAAAACTGACAGGAGATAGCTCTGATGATCCCGATTTAGACATTGTTTCCGACTCCAGTACCTGACTGAGGCTTTCTTGGATACGTATGAGAGAATCTAGAACAAAGGGAAAGGGAAAAAGAAAAATGTGGAGAACAATCCTGGCTATACATCTACCTGTTTTTACAAAGATAAGAGGAATCCATTCACAGGGGTATGTAAGAATGACAGAACAAAACAGGACTAGCTATGCAATTACAAATTACTATATGTTCATGACAATTAGCCCACAACAGTTAATGCAAAACTATATATTTAATGACCTAAGTCACAGAAAAAGATCCTTATCAAAGCTATGGCCTACTGATACAAGCACAGGGATAATAAAGCAGAGAATAAGTATCAGATGTGAAAAGCCTTAGTTGATGCAAGATGCTTATGGAAAATATTAAATGCTTCACATCACAGTGGAAGGAACATTCTTGCAAAACTATATGTCATTTGGCATGAAAAGATAGATAAGTGTTGCTTTTTTTGTTAGCAACAGCCGCATTTTTAACCCATAAAATGAAGTCAACATTTGGAACTGGCATAAAGCAAGTTAGTACCGTATAGGTACGTAGAAATGGATAGGTACACACACCATGCACGTTAATACAGTGAAACAAAAGCACTAGACTCGATCTGCAGCACCCTCTGCTGTTGCAGTTCTAAAACCCTGAGCTCACCAAATACGGGAAAAATCAGACAACATGGCCGAGAAAGGACTGGCAAAGCAGAAAGGTGAACTGAGCTGAGAATGTTAAAGAGTTACAGGTTTAAACGTCTTTTATATGATAAAAGGAATAGGACTCTGGTAGGAGGGCAGGTTTTAGAACTCCTTAAGTCATCAGTGACTTTGTGTTAAACAGGAATGAAATAAAATTAAAATTTAGAAGAAAAGAGACCCCAAAGAGTAGCAGAAGAAAGTATGAGAAACTTTTGAACCTGTTGGTCCTTGAGAATATCTATTTACAAGACAGGCAAAGACTTTAAAAACATTTGGGCTTTAAGACTTTAAGAACTTTCTGGGTTACAGGGAGACTGGAGGCACACATCTGAAAGTGTTTTGCCACATTTGGTGAAATTATTCTGGGTAGAAATTGGCCTTTCTTTCCCAAGTGAAAAACATCATCCTCACAAGCAGTCACCTGATCTCTTTTCTTTTAATGAAAAAGGGAAGTTGAGAGCTTTTTCTGCATACTTGGAGAGCAAATTGTCAATGTCTTCTACAGTAAAACCAATTTCCTGCCCAGCTAAGAGCTGGTGCAGTGTCTGCACAGCAACAGCTAACCAGTCCACCTTCATATTCATGAGAAGCTGTTCCAGCATGAGCAGTGGCCTGGAGGACAGGTGGAAGTAGTTAACACGGGAGAGCTCGGGCAGAGTCAGCAGCACCTAAGACACAAGGAAAAAAGCCTTTTAAAATTATGTATCTTCAAATCTGTGTTTCTGTAAAACTAAAGACAAACTAGCACAGTAGCTTATTAAGAGAATGGAATAACATACAGAGGCCAAAAAATGGAGGTGGGACTTAGACCTATTCCTACTTCTGTTACAGAATTATTGAGTGGATTCCAGAAATTACTCAGCTTCCATTTGCCTGTTCTATAGAACACCATCTCATTTCAAAGTTGAAGAGTGGAAAGCAAAGCATTCTGTGACAAACAGTAAGGTAGAGCACATTCTCTTAATAAAATAATAAGAGTATTAGCCCAATCATTATCTTTCCATCACTTGAGGAAACATTAGGAGAATTGCACTTATTTCTCTTCTCAAAGACAGAAAGTTAATACGGACACTTCCCAAATTAAATTATCTCTTCGGAAGTGACAAGTAAGGAAACAGGAAGCCTGATAAAATACTGCTGTGGCACATACTAGAGCAAACTGTTATTTGTACGCCTACAATAAAACAGACATTACCAAAAGCACTGCATTTTATTTACATATAATGCATTTGCACTTATGCTCAACAACCACCCATTAGCAGTGACATTATTAGCATAACTGGACAGCACAGTAAGCCAACCCTGAGCTGCACTCTAGTGAACCCATTCATTTTCAAAGTACAACAGAGATCGGTTTAAATATTCACACAACTGTTTTTCAAAACGTTTTATTGCATTATATTTGGTACCTTATGTTTGACAAAGGAAATTACATCTGTAACTGCAGGAATAAGAAGCTGGTCTGTTATTGAAAAAAAACTCTTGGGCCCCTTAAAAGTTACAAAGTCTTGGGCTTGCCTGAAACAACTGAGCAAGAAATATATTCTTAGAAATGTAGGGCTTCAAGTATTACAAACCTGTGACACTGTGGAAAAGTTCCAGAGGTATCTAAACTGCAGCACTTTTTATTTGTTTTCTGCATAACGTGAACAAGGCCTGCTGAGGTTTTAAACTATTAGTCTCTTGATCAGTCAAAACGGTAGTCAGGAGTTCTCCTCTTTGCAACTTCAAGCCATAGTATGTTCTCATTTTGTTTTCACTCTAAGTGAAAAACGCATGCGATCTTCCTAATTAGTTGGTGCCACATCACAGTGCATAATTTTATTTGGTTCTTGCATTACAGTTTTAAAAAGTTTGGCCAACCTATGCTGCCGCGTCCATCTCACAAACAGCAACGTTGATTCTGCCCACCCAGGTCCCGTCCCCCCCCCAGTTTAATTTAAAGAGAGAGAGTGTTTTAACTGGTTCCTTCCATTAAAAACTGTGGTGCAAGAACACCGAACTGATCGTGTACAGTGAATTTCAGAGACACAACAAGCTTATTGAACACACTATGTTTCTTAATTCTGCTTGATATCCGTATGTCCCAGCATCCGCAACGTAACATGTATGTTGCGGGTTTCTCTATATTCTGATTCACATTGCATACTTCCTATGGACAGAATCATCCCCGTATCAAAATCAGTCAGATGCTAAAGCCCCATCAACTCTTTGTGCTCAGTGAAAGAATCCAGTGCTAAAACAGCATTTTTGCTGTCTGAGATAACAGTAATCTCACAAGACGAATTTAAAGTAATATTTCTGCCACACACCTGCTCGGAGGGCTATGTGCCGCCACATTTCACTCATATAAATTAGTTTAAAAACATGGGTAGGTAAGGAGAAGGGTTGGTTTTGCTTTTTTTTTCTTCAATTTTAGCAGCTTTTAATTTTTAAGAAACCGAACAACCTATATCCAGTAATACGTTAGATATATATATACTTTGTCAGCAGGATAAAAAAAAAAGTAAAACTATTTGAAGGCAACCTTTTTCTTTTTCCCTTCTGTTCTCTGTGTAAGTCAGAACAATTCAGCAGGTGCGTGACAAAAATATTATACACCAGATATGGTCCAATGTCATTTTTTTTCCAATAAAGTTGTTCATATTTCATTGGCCAGTTCTTCAGGTTCTGCAGAACTATCTCCATTAACTGTGATCTTCATATCCTCTTCATATCCAGGGGGCATGAAAGCCAAAGCATAAGGGAAAAGCTTATGACAATTTGCTCTGTAAGTTTCAGATGCTTCTTTACAGTCTCCAAGGCTACCGTCACATAAAGCTTCTAATACCTCCATACAAGTCTAATTAAAGAGAAAAATAAAGAAGTGTTACGGTTTCTTAAACATTCGTCTGAATGCTCACAAACCACAAATGCAAATACTGCAAAGAAAACAAACTTCTAGTATCAGTTTCAGGTTTCTATCAATAACAAATTACTTCAAGTAGATACATCATGAAACATGAGTGTAGTCCAATTCAAAATAAAGCCTCCCACTAAAAAAAGCATGGTCAGCCGGAGCTTTAGCTGTAAAACAGGCTAAAAAGAGAAAGACTGACGTTTCTTTTACTGTTTTCCTAAGTTTTTTATATAAAGAATTAATAAACATCTTTTCCCCCCGCTATGACTGCACAGTGGCAGAACATTACCCGACAAAGCAGAGAAGGAATAAAATGTCCTTTCTTTTTTTCTAGTCTTTTCTAAACTATTTCTGTATCCCAGTCAAACAGTTTCCTCTGGCACCACTGTGAGTGTCCAGCACATTTAATTAAGTATTAGAGAGATTCCTTGGCAGGCTTGAGCAAACTCTGGGATGTTTCGTTTCTCTTGGTTCCCCTGGCACTTCATTTCTTTATTGTGTTTTTTATGTCTGGCGACTCAAGAATTTTTTTAGATCTATTGCAAGTAAAACTGCTGAACTTTGTTGCAAAACTACTATTTTTGGGGGAAAACCACAGCATTTTCCAAAAAACATCCCTTTGGAAATATGCTGGGTTCAACAGAACGTTCATTGTGAGGGATTTTAAGTTCACAGTAGGATTTTTGGATAAAACAGAAGGGGGAAAGAGAAAAGGAAATAATTTGCCATAATTTATGAACTTGCTACTATGTTAAAGATTAAAATCCTTTCTGTAGCTGGTTTCTTTTACCTGGCCATAGGACACAAATCCATGTCTTATAATCTAAGCACATATTCAGTACTCTTTTCTTGTTTGTGGGGCATTTTTGTGCAACTGTTTAAGCAGTCTCAAAAAGCTTCGGAGAGATTATTAACAGATTTAGAAAACAAATTAAATTGCCTTAAGCAGCCTTTTTTGGGTTTTTTGCCTCAGAGTTGTGTTGTTTGCCTGAAAGTCAGATTCTGGGACTTGGGTTGAGGAAACAATGAAAATGTAACAAAAAATGCTGGGTTGTTTCAGAGGTGTTAACTTGGAAGGACTAAAGGAAGCATTTAATGACTCCGCAGCGTATAAGGATTATATACGCAGCATTAAAAGGTTCAATTAAAGCATTCTTGGTGTCGACGTGGATTAAGAGTTGGAGGTCTACTGAACTTCTATGTGGGAAACTCAAAATGCCCTGAAAACCAGAAACTCTGACGGAACGCAGGCAGTTGCTGAAAGGCACTCTTGTGTGCAAGGAGATCAAATTTATCATGTTTCATTTTAGTAAAGACCAGCTGTCTCGGGGCACATCGCAGGCATATATCTAGATATAGCTGACCTTCTGTGGATGCCAGCGTCGCAAAGAGCAAATGTGAGCAAAAGTTGTTGCTGAAGAGAACTTCATATAACCCCATAGCAGGAGGACAGAACAGTTAATACACAGAACAAATAAAAGCTATAGTAAATGTCAGAGGATTGGAAAAAGACTGGCTTACTATGCTAATGCTAGCATACACGACATGGATGGATGTTAAATGCTGCCAGGCTTTAGTGAAGCTCAGTAGGTTGGTTTCTCATGTCTGGAATGCAAGTTGAAAAAAAACACAGGAAATCTCCTTTTTCTCTTCTAAATCATGAACAAAAATGGGTATGAATCAGATACGAATTCACATCTTTCCAAGTGAATCATCTTGTGTTTAATGAGCTTTCCCATTACTTTTGGCAATAACACGGTTTCTGCTGCTACCTATCTATTTTCATATTATGACAAAACCAAATTAAGACATTAAACATTTCAGTTTGGATGAACCTGATACCCTTTTCTCTCCTGACAACCCAACCTCCTTACCATAACACACAGCCATCGTCCCAGCTTCCTCTTACCTCCATAATTTGCATAAAGCTTCCACAGATATACCAGATTGTTTTTACAGTTTATGAATATTTGTTACCTGGCCACATGAATATGTTAAAAGCAAAAATGGTTTTCTGAAACTTCACAAGGCACTGATCAGACTGCAGTAACACCAGTGGAGTTTCATTTGCATCAGCATGAAGATAGAAACAAAGATCAGAAAATAAGCCGACTTTATTTTGCCTACTTCGAGATGATCAACAAAGAGGAAGAGCTGTTTTAATAGGAGGCTTGCCGGGCTGATCAAGAAAGCTTTAAACTAGATGTGTTGGGGAAGGGGGGCATCATTCGATCCCAACACACCCAGGCAGTTGCCAGCACCTATAATAAATACTCAGAGCAAAGTAGAGATATTTTAGCTGTTCCAGTCAATGAGCTGGCTTCATTTGGAGTTCAGCTCAGATGCCTCTATACAAACACTGGCAGTATGGGGAACAAACAAAAGGAATTAGAGATGTGTGCATG
>JAVHNC010079433.1:0-10079 GCA_034782935.1 Micropsitta keiensis | reverse complement strand
CCTGTTGCAGCCCAGTCTTCTGAATGGCACCATAGAATGCTACCGCAAGCTCTGCAGTTGTAGAAGTCATCAGATTTTAGCAGTCATTTAATTCTGTATTATTTAGTGTAATAAAATGAAGACTAATTGATGACTTTTTATTGCATATGAAACAGCCTTTTTATTCGAGATTACTTTATGTGGTATTTCTTTAGTTTTATTTTCTTATAAGTTTTGGTTTTTGTTTTCATTTTGAGAAAAACTGAGCAGTGCTTTGTATGTTTGGTATCACATTGGTCATACTGTGAAACTTGCTCTAGAGAAATTGGAAGCTGTGCCACATTTCTTGGATCATGATGAACTGTATGTTTCCATATGACTGTAAAGATGATTTTCAGGGGTAATTGTGTCATCAAGATAATTAAGTAAAATCTGAGCTTTCATGGTAGAATCTTCTTTTACTGAATTTTGGAGAAATAATCTTTTGTACCATATGCACACTGAAGTCCCTTTTTTGGTGGATCCTCACTTAAAACTGAAGTAAACTGTAAATCCATCTCATTGTATTCTTGAAGATTTCTAATTTACTTCAGCGAACTTTTGATTCTAGATATTACTACTACCTAGATGAATGTGTATTAATAATAATAATAATTTCAACTTTCATACTTTCAACTATATCATAATTATTTCGACTATTTCCTAGTGTTCTTAGTACTGAAATAATTTATGTAGACTTGTATTCATATGGATAAACCATTTATTTTTACATAATACAGAGATCAACATCCAGAAAGGTATGTAAAAGTCTCAGCTTTCTGGGCTGATAGCTTGAAGTTTAAATTAAAGTCACTGTTAATTTACAGGAGTGGTTGATGTTTGAGGCAATTCACAAAAGTAATGCAAGGCTGCTTGCCAGTAATAGGAGTACTGAGGAGAGGTGCTTACTTCCTGTATACTTCCATCTCCATTTTTTGATCCTTTATGATAAAGAAAAACAACTCAGAGTTTTGTCATGCTGCCCTCCAATGGCTACTTGATTAGCTTTTTTTCAGCCTGTATTTCTGACAAATATCTTCAAACATTTCTCATTGCTGAAAATTGTCTTTAAAAGATCTTATCACAGGAGTCTCAACCTTTATTGGAATTGCTAGAAAGAGACAACACACGTGGAATGTTCAAAATACCTCATTAAAGGATTTCTAGTTTATTATGGGGATATTGTTGACAATGAAAAGTACTTAAAAATTAGGGAAGTCAGTTGGAGTTGGAGGGTTGTAAGACAGTTGCGTAGTTAAGACCTTTTTCACTAAAATGAGGAGCTATTCCAATTACTATTTTGTTATAGTTTTCGTTTTTTAGATCTAGTTCTTTAACTACGCACCTGAAATACCAAACAAAAAAAAATATGATCTTTTGCAAATTTCAACTACATCTTCTTTATTTTCTTTCAGAATGACCAGGTCCTCCAGGGGTTTTCAGTGGACAAAGGAGAATTTACCTGTCCCCTCTGTAGGCAGTTTGCTAATAGTGTTCTTCCTTGTTATCCTGGAAACAATGTGGAAAGAAGCCTTTGGCAAAGTCATAGTAACAAGTGTATGCAAGATCTTGTGCAAGAGGTGGAAGATCTTCAAGAACAGCTGGGAACTTTCCCAGTAAGCATCAGTGTAAGGCAGAAAGATCTTGTTAATTTGCCTCTACCTTTCAGTTTTTTACATTACATTGCATTTGTGACCTCTTAGAAACTTGAGAACCTGGGAAATTTCTTTTTTTCCTGAGATGGAAGACAGCATATTTTATTTTTTTTCTCCTTACATCAAGAGATTTTAAATATTTACAGCACTTGACCTGCATTACCTACTAAAAATGAACAGTTAAAAAGCTATGGCAAAATGTGATTAATATAATTTTTCTGAAGTACAATTCCACTTCTCTCCATAGTAATTCACATAGAATTGAGTCATGTAATATAATTTTCATTTATCATTTCTTTGCAATGTAAAAACCCTGATATCCTTGTAACTAGAAGTTATTTAAAGAATGTCTATTTAAGAACATTTTTTTACAGAAAGAGCAGTTTGCAGACGTTCATGTGTTAAAAGCTTCATGAGGTCTTTCTGAATGATAGAATTAATTCTGTTAAATTTTGCTAGCCTTCCAGTCTTCATGGGAATACAAAGTGTTACTTTTGTGTACTTGTGCAATGCAAATATGCTTTAAAATAACACAAGCAGTGAGATCCTTAAACCTAGGACATGGACAAAACAGTGGTATTTTCATATTGAGAACAAACAAGAATAACTTTCAGAATACTATAACACTTCTGTGAAATACAGTATTGGCTTTTAATGCATATTTTTCATAGCCTGCAAATGTGTTTTTTATAAATATCAAAGTGCTACGCTTTGCAATCAGCTACTGCATTTCTATGGGTAAAATTAACTAATCTTCTTTTATGTCTTTGTTCATAGTCTGAAACCAATCTCAGTAAAGAAATGGAATCTGTAATGAAAGATATAAAAAGTACCACACAGAAGAAGTATACAGATTATAGTAAGACTCTTGGATCACCTGACAATGATTTTCTATTTATGTATTCTGTAGCCAGGTAGGTATGGTTTTCTTTGTACTTTTTTGTGTTTCACACTAATGGTATTACCAGATAGTTTACTTAAACAAACCAGAACAGCAAACATTTTCTCCAAAAAGTACTTTTTGAGTACTTAGTACGTCAGGGTTAGATTTTCTAATATTTGTATGCAGGCATATGCAAGATGGAAAGATGCCTCTCAGTTAATTTTTAGCATATGCAGCAATGGCTTAAAACTTGGAGAACATTCTGTCATATGCTTATTTCGCTTTATTCAAAGTTTTGTTTTCCATATAATTAAAATTTCCTGTTTAATTTCTATTTTAGCCTTCCTTTCCCAAACTGTTAGGTCTCCTTTACTCCTGTTTAGCAGAATTAGATTATTTCTATATCACTGCCTTATTGCTGTTATTTTAAATCACAGGGTGTTCTTAATCTCTCCATCAGATAGTCATTTAGTTAAATGGGGATCACAGGAGGAGCTTTTTCTACATCAGCAAGCAGGAATCTCTCTGTGTGTGAATCAGACTTCTGAAAAAAAGTGTCAAAACTACCGCATTTTCTCCGTGATGTTTGATTCCAGTTTTATGGCTGTCAGTGTCGCAGACCCTGTCTCCAAGAAAATCAAAATGGTCCCTCCTTCCATCTCTACCATAAATGTTAAGATGCTCTGAATGGTTGCTCAGATTTACTGTAATACAGTGTTTTTCCATAAGAAGTTGAAACAGTTATTAAGCAAAGAATTTTTTGTACTCTGAGTACTGCAGGGACGGTGCTGACTGCAAATCAAAAGAAAGTGCAAGCATGCAAGTGATTCAGTAGTATTTTTTTTACTGCAGTTTCATAAACTAGTTGCAGAGTGCCTTGAGTGTATAAGCAGTGGAAATACTCAAGACGTCGCTCAGCAGGGCTCTGGGTAATCAAATCTAAAGCTCAGCTTTTGCAAGAAGATTGGACTATCTGATCTTCAGAATTTTCTTCCGATTTGCATTATTGTATAGTTTATTAAAAGAAGTATTGCTTATATTTTTAAAGGTGTCTTTACTGTGCCTTAAGAGCAGCAATTAAATTTTATATATAGCAGATTATTCTATATTATTTTAAGTGGTATATGCTATACAAGATTTAGTAATGTTGAGATTTTTAGCAACAACGTGTTTGGTTTCCCATATAAAAGTATGATTACTTGCAACCATTATTTGATGTTCTATTTAAGGTTAAAAAAGGGTGTTATAATAAATACATTTCTGGGTGTAATGTTCTGTGATTTAAAAAATGATAGCTAAATATATTTTAAATATCTCTATATTTTATTATATTTTTATTAACACCCCAAGCCAAAGATTTTTGGTTTTATTCCAAGACTTAAAAATACCTCAGAGCAGAACAGTGTTTCATTGCTCCTTGCACTGCTGGAGAGAGAAATCATGGTTGACTACTAACATTAGAATAGGCCACCTGTCCTCATTGTGACCCGTCCTTGTTAGGCTAGACTTGTGTCACTGGCTTCCCATTTATTAATGGCTGAAGAATTTTGGATGTTGGGTCCAGTCTTGCATGTTGTTACCGTAACTCATCAGATCACTTAGCAGGGTGCAGATTAGCTGCAAAATGGTTAATCTCTCTTGCCTTTTGATTTGGCAATTCAGATTTGCAGGCTTCTGCTACTTGATAATCACATAATTAGGTTGAGAACCCCTGAAACTTCTAAAAAGACATTTTAATACACCCTCGTAGTTTCTGTTTGTGGAAATAAATATGTGAGCTCGTCATCTCCCAGAGTGAAATAGTATTCTCTGTATGATCTCAGTATGTTTTGTTTAATTTTAAGTATCCAAACAATGGACTATCCACAGCTAAATTACAGGCTAACTTGCTTTCTGGAAATTATTTCTGTCATTCAGCCTTCCTTCCTTATTTCCATCCAATTCTCTCTGAGGTAATGATAACTTGGTGTTCCTTACCAACCTTTGAGCATTTCTAGTTTCATGTATCTGAAACATTTCATTGGTTTTGGTCAGAACTTCTACAGCTGTTATTCATTTTATCCTGGTATTTAACGTACAAATTAAATGTTCAAGATGATAAGTAGTCCCCATTTAAATAAGCATTTGAATGCAATTATATTTTTATTCACTCCATATTTTTGCAAGTGAATTAAACACTCTTAATCTTTTTATAAGTCATGTTCTGGTTTTGGTCAGAAAATGACATCACCTGCAGCCTTCTTAAAAGATGTTAGTTTACAGCTGGAGGCCAGCTTTGAAGTTTATTTCTGCATGCTGGAATGGGAATACTACTGGTTAAACAAGATGTAGCTGCTTCCCACAGTTTATCCTTTCTGCTTCAGGAAAACCAGGAACTTTTCTTCCTTCACTCTTGCTTACCCAGGCAGATGTCACTGGTAGTAGAAAAGAGAAATTACAAGCAAATTCTCTACCACCTGGTGGGAGAGCTAGCCCCCTGTCTGCTTTCCTAGCAAAGGAGGCACTAGGGGTCTTGGCATCCTGATTTGTATGCACAGCTGGAAATGTGGCTCCTCAGCTACCTCCTCTTTCCCTACAGTCTTACCTTGTTAAATTTATGACCTTTTCATATGCATCCCTGTTGGTTTTGCTACTAATCTTAACAGATTAGTATAGTGCATCATTTGCAAATCGCGTGTGCCTAGCTTTAATTTCGGTAGCTCCACGTTCATAGCCCTAATGACTGTCATTTGTGGCAGTACCTTGGAGGCCTCTTTCTGTGTTGCACAGCAGTACATTTTGTTCTTTTGTTGGCTATATAAACAAAGCTTTTGGTTTTGCTGTCAGCTATATACAGACTAATATAAGAACCTTCATTTCTTCCCTTCCTGTCTGTGTTTCAGTACCTGTTTTGTTATTTTCTTTTCATATAGGTATGTTGTCTCTGTAAAGTGAAATGGTAGAAATGTAAGCTGGTAGTGCTTAACTTGATTATCGTGTCCCAGTAAAAAGAGGAGGTCCATCCAAATATGTTTTCTTTCTGGAAAGGGCATTGCATTTTTACTTCCCCCTACTCTGTCCTGTTAAAAATTCTGAGAAATACCTTCTCCCTTTCCCCAACCCCCATATGTTCCTTTAATGAAAGCTTACAAGAAGAGATGAAGTAGGGCTGTTTTTTAATCAGGAGTCTGTACAGTTGAGCCAAATCCGTCTTCTCGGTTTTTTTTTCTGTGAGGAAGATAAAGCCAGTGTTCTACAAAATTTGTTGCTCCAATGAATGACACAAAGATTTCTAGATAGAGGAAACAGCCACTCATATAGATTTTCTTTCTCCTTCCTTCACATTAAGGAGGCTGAGATGGAAAGGGATGCTTTCAGAGACCACTCTGTGTTCTATCTTGTATCAGATGCCCCAAGTTTTTCTTCATTGCTTTTCTTCAGTAGAGGGCAGATGGTGTTCAAATCCTCAAGGCAGAAGGGAGCTTGAATTAGGGGGGGGATACACTGGTCTCTTTCAGAATTATATAGAGCTATACGTGATGTTGAACATTTTATAAAGGAGAAATGTTCAGTTCCACAGAAGATGCTTTCTCTACTGTGCACTTTCATGCCAAAGTTTAGGTATGTTTTGAAAGAGATGTGTTAGAGGAAAAAGCTAATATTTATGTTTCCAGGAAAGCTGAACTGTAAGCTGCTGTCTTTGAGGGGCTGGGGGCAGTGAAAAAGTGTGGGAGGTGAGGGTTGGTATGGTATGTTTGATGGAGTACGTGTTTCCACAGATCTCTCTCCTAACATTCCATATAGCAGAACTCACTGTATAAAACTCTGTATTGAGAAGAGTTTGGTTTTTCTTTTGTTTTTCAGAATTATCCCTGAGGCTTGTTCTGTAAAATTGTACATATTTATTGGTGAAAGGGAAATTTAAAATTCTAGATCTAGGAAGTTATTCTTAGCCATTCTGGTAGTGGGTTTGATTTAAATCTTAATTATCTTGGGTTTAATGGAAGGCTGCCATTAATTTTATTCTACAAATTAGTTATCAGAAGGTTTGTAGAAATAAAACATACTGGTTTCCTTTATATTCCCATGATGAACTAGCACGTACTGATCTACAGTTGCTATTTTGTCCGCTAATATGAAATCCCTCTTCCTGCTTCCTTGCTGGTAGATTTTTAGAAGTTCAGTGAGCACTGCAAATCGCCTGAAGAGTGGAAAATTCCCCTGTCACACAGATGCCCTTATCAGCAGCAACCAGATGGAGCTCTGAGCAGGCACATTATCAATGTTAAATTGCCTTTTCTGAGTAGAGAGGATTAAAGCATTCCTTCAGAAATGGGTGGCATAAGCTGCAAATTTAGGGGTAGTAATATTCTGAAATGTTACTATTTTAAAAACCATATGAAAGTATCTTCACAAACACTGCATATCAAAAATGTATTGTTCTTTTAAGCTGATGGAGCTCAAATATGTAAAAAAAAAAATTAATGTTTTGAATAATGTGGACATCCTGTAGTTTCTTCTTCAGAGTATGTGGATGTGTGTTCTTCTGTTAGATACATTATGTGCCTAAAATTCTAGAATAGTTTTTCATATGTATTCAGTTGCGTTATATTGCACCTAAAATTGTTCAGTTCTCAGTTAAAGGACAAAATAAGTTTAGCCTGAGCTTTGCAGTTTGAATTAAAGTAGCAAAATAGCATTTCAGAATAACAGAATTATATTCCTTTAATTAAAGAAATGTATGTTGACTTACTAAAGGACGTAAATTGTTTGCTCCAAGTCTTGGGGGTAGAAGATAATGCAGTACTAAAACATCCAATTGCAAAATTAAACAAAGCTAATGAATTTGGCCTAAACAATTGGTGCCTAAGTATCAGATTACAGTAATACTAAGAAAGAAGGATTCAGTGTGACATGCAGGGGTTTAGTGAGACAACTTCTGTGTCATACTAATGAGCTGCAGTGAATACCAGTGTTTCATTCAGAATTAACCTCCAAGGCTTTTATTAATAAACTTATCTATAAAGGTCAGTGCTTCCATTATAATTCAGGCAGTTTTCTTAGTTACTTGATGGCATATCCATTGTACTGTCTGTTTCTTTAAAGCAAGAGTCCCACCAATAAGAGAACACTTTCTAGCCATATCTGATTGTTTGAAATTTAGCCAATCTGTGTATTGTTGTTACAGATTTGAACATAAATTATCAAGGAGTTGTGTGTGCTTACAGAAAGAAGCCTCAGAATTAATTTTCTTAATTCTTCAATCACAGCCATTAGCAGCTCTTTTAATATAGTACTTGCTCATCAAACCACTTAAAATCTTATATGTCAGTGTTTTGATAAAGCTAGTTTGAGTCATATTTTGGCAGTACCTCGGACTAAAGATTACTTCACAGGATTCTTTTACTTAGTGGAGGCTGGGAGTTTGTGGTGACTGTTTTTTGTCTGTAGAAGCTTAAATAATTCTGTTCCATTCAACACAGTTATGTTTTTCTTGCAGAACAAACTTGGAACTTGAACTGGTCCATCGAGGAGGAAATTTATGTTCAGGAGGGGCAAGCACAGCTGGGAAAAGATCATGTTTAAGTAAGCTTTATGTTACGAAGTACAATTTAAGTTATCAGAATATTGAGTGACGATGTTTGTTCTAACATTTTCTAGATTATATCAACTTTTCTTTTAAGAACTTTTGCTTTACTCTTCGAGTTTTGTTGCAATTTGAGAAATCTGAAATCTACTTTGCACAAATTATTCATTAGAGATGTTCATGTGCTGTGAGTATAATCTATTTAGAAATCATTTGTCATAGTATCCATTTAATGGTTTTGGTAAGTAAAATGAGAAGTATTTCAAGGGTAAAGCAGGAAAGCTTTGTTTCACCCTGGCTATTGCTTGTAATAGTAAAGTAATTTGTTTCTCTGAGTGCTAATGTATCTGATGACTAGGTCTCATAGTTAGAAATTTGCAGCTACCATGTCCCTTGTCTTCAGTTTCCCTAGTTCTTTCTCTGAGTTTAGCAAATTTTCTTTAGTAGAAACTCTCAGATCTTCATTGTTCTAAAACCTTTAGTATTTGGCAAATAAACAATTCTGCTATCATACTTAATAATTTTTTCAGCACTTTTACTATTTTGCCATCAACTCTGTATGTCTCAAAATGAACCAGTGTTGCTTGTTCATCCAAATATATTACTGGAACAAACTAAACTTGCAGAAAGTTGAAGATACTTCTCATACTTGAAGCATGGAAATTATCATCTTAACAACAAGCTTTGACTATGGTAGTTATGGTAATGTTAACTTTACATTAACTATGGCTTTTAAAAATACACATTAGTTTAGAACTATTGCTTTTAAAAATTCATGTTAGTTCACAAAATTTCTAATGTTTGAAATGAGTAACTTCTTGCTAGCAGCAAATCTGCTTTTAAACTGTGTGTTATTTGTCTATATATAGAGGAAAGAAGGCTCAAGAAGGAAAACATAGGTTTAAATCCTTGTCTTCAGAACTGTGTATAAAGAGAAGGATTTTTTTTTCCCCATGATGTGATTTGGCTGGTTTTGTGTACTTGCCCACAAAGGCTTAGTCTGAAATAGGTAGAGTGTTTCTTCTGATTGAAAGTTGTGCTGTTGATGCTTTTAAAGTTACCACATTTCTTGATATTTTTTGTTTCTACTTACAACACATTTCACTTTATTTACTGACAGTAATATTTTTCTGTTCCCTTCTTAAACAGTTCTTTGACATGGTGTAGCCATAAAAATTAAGGTGTTACCACAGAAACAAAGACAAAACTGAAGCCTCGGTTACCCTTGGTTTGCTGGTGAAGGTACTGGGATATTTTCAGAAACGTCTGCTTTTCAGGGTTTAGCATTAAATAATCTTCTGTGAAAAAAAAAAAAAAAAGATTTCCTGTTTTGAAAAAGATGTTAGTATATTAGTACTTTGTAGGTGGTGCTGTTCGACTCAGCTTGTGTGTGATCTTGTGATCTTACCTCATCACAGAAATGTTAATACTTTTGATTTTAAGTGACACAGTATGGACATAGCAGTGTTTCACAGCACTGATGGGTCCAGTATAATGCTACTTGAAACTAGATAGTAGCAAGAATTGTAACACATCTTTTCTATAGCCATCCTACACTCTGACACATTTTGTGAGCTCCATGGTGTGTGGCAGACTGCTTAGTGCAGATAGAATTCTTCTATAGATATAAGTGCTTTATAGTCTGAGGGAAGATTTGGTGCATAACTGTGTCTATAAAACATTCAGCTATCAAGGTGATGTGCTATCTCTAAAAGAATTTCTTCCACAGTGGTCAAATTAATGCAAGTTGTTAAAATTGGAAAACTTCAAAACTCTTTTTGCTCAACACTATTTTTTTTTCGTTTTGTTTTTGTTTTTTTTTTTTTCAGAGTTTCATAATTGTATCAATATTCAGTAGCCTAGGACAAGCAATGGATTATGAGTCATGAGCTATTGCTGGTAGACAGCAGTTATTGACAGAGCTGACAGTAGTTGGTTCATAAAGTTGTTAGAATCA